>JADBJO010003518.1:90000-95000 GCA_016801955.1 Conus betulinus
CCATACCACACCACTGTAACACAAAATATAAAATGTGCCCACGCGCACCCCCCCCCCCACCCCCACCCCCCTGCCTAACACACACACTCACTCGCGCACACACACACACTGTTCTTCTGAGGGGGGGGGGGGGGGGGGGGGGGGGGGGAGAGGGGACTGTTATTCACAAAACGTTTTCGAACAGGACATACCAAGAAATAAAATCGGAAAAAAAAACAAACCCTTACATCTGAACAAGCAAATCGCCGACTACTATTACATTAACATGGTAGGGGGGACGGAATAGCTCAGTTGGTAGAGCGCCGGACTCGTGATCCTGAGGTTGCTGGTTCGAATTTCGGTACAGGGGACTTTTTCCTCGGAGTTAACCTTGGTTCTGACTCCATTCCCCACACAGTCCTTCGACGAGGTTCCGTGTGTGAACGCACGCGCAACATCTTGCACACACGTGAAATCCCATCACCAACTTTCGGAAGAGAAGGCCAGTTTGGCCGTTGGTATGGATGACACGTTACACATAGCAAACACCTTCCCCGAAGATGGAGTATGGCTGCCTTAATGGCGGGATTAAAAAAAAAACGGTCATACACACACAAAACTCCACTGCCTGTCAATACAGGCAGTGTCCGTAGGAGTATCGGCCTGCGTATGCAGAAAGAAACAATCCCCGTTATAACGAAGAGGCCATGCTGAACACTAAATTCCAGTTCAACGTAAGAAGGGGGAAAAGGGGTGGTGGCGAGGGGAAGGAGTGAAGAAGGGTGGGGAATATAGGTGTTGGGGTGAAGACCGGGTTTGGGGTTTGGGGGTGGGGGGGGGGGTGGGGGGGGGGGGGGGGGGGGGGGTGGCGGTGGGAGTAAGGGTGTGGCATAGAAGCGGCAGGAGGAAGGAGGAGGAGGAGGAGAGGAGGAAGGGAGGGGAGGGGAGGGGGGGGGGGGGGGGGAGCTTCGGGAAATGGCGAGCGAATGTCAAGATGGGAAGGAAAAAAAAAAACGGGGTTCCCAACTGGCATCAAAGTTCACTGGATGGTGTCACTCCCTTGGTGACAGATCCAGAACAGCAGTCTACGCGTAATGGTAATGGCCAATAACGACAATTCACTTGTATCCATTCTCTGCAATATAATATATGCATTTTTCTTCTTCTTTTTTTTTTTTTTTTTGATGATATTACTTTTCTAACAACAAACAAAATGCCTATCACAGTGTCGCGCATTACTTCAATGAACAGCCACAAAATCTAAATCGCTAGCCAGTGAGTCGAGTAATGCATGTTCACCAATCTCCTGTAAAAAAAAAACAAAACAAAGCAAAACAAAGCAAAAAAACAAAAAACAAAAACAAAAAAAAAAAAAAAAAAAAAAAAAAAAAAAAAACCTTGCACCTCTCAAGCGAAAAACTGAGAACAGTAACTTGTACACTTCCAAAGTTACGTGACAATTTAAACGGCTCATTTGGGGTTTGTTTGATTTTTTTTGGTGGTAATAGTAGGTTAAAAATTTTTTTAGTCCTGCTATCAAAGCGAAGTATTACAATTGCACAGAGAAGCAAAGACTGACAGCTTACATGAAACATTCGAAAGAATTCGAACATTTTTAAAGGTGCAACAAACAAACAAAAACAGTGTACTAATAACAGATGTTAAAAGTCTTAGAAAAGCCAGAAAACGAATTCGGGTCTTCATTGTATATTGGCAAATGTGTTGTCAGTATATGTTTCACTGTCATGCTTACTAAACAAACAAAAACCAAAACAAAACAACAACAACAAAAATCGGCCATATCATGGAATATAGCAAAAAAATACATGTAGTCATGACTCGATAAAACTGACTGTGTCTTCTGTTTTCTTCAGGACATGAGCGGAAGACTGGGGGATTAGTTGTGAAGGAAATTGATGTGGAAACTGAGACAAAATCCGCGGGTGTCGCCGAGGTGATGTAAGCTTAAAGGAAACGACAGGCGAAAATATGAGCCGAGTTTAACGCGTGCTTATCTTTAAGGTATATACCAAAAGTACTCTTTAATCAACTACATCAGACGTCTCTCTCTCTCTCTCTCTCTCTCTCTCTCTCTCTCTCTCTCTCTCTCTCTCAGAAATGAAAACTCGCTTACCTGCCGTCTATGCTATACAACATTGGTAAAGAAGATGAATTATACACATTTGGTTTTGCTGCCCTGCCCTGAGTGATCTTAGAGTAAAATTTACGCAGCCAAAATACAACAAAGTTCCGTTTTCAGGTTACTTTTGCTGATCTATGTCAACTGGGCATGAGACTACATTTAAAAAACAAACAAAACAAACAATGAAAAAAACAGACATGTCCGAGCATATTTACCAAGTCCTCTACAGGTTGCAAATTGTGACGTCATAGAATGTTATATTTCAGTCTATACCGAGAAAAAATGCTGTTTGGTTATTGATTCTTTTATTTGTATATACATGTCTCTGGGTTCTTTTCTCTTGTTTAGCTACATGTACATCCCTGCTTCAGTAAGGGGCATATATACTAAAGTACTCTTTAATCAACTACATCAGACTCTCTCCCCTCTCTCTCTCTCTCTCTCTCTGTCTCTCTCTCTCTCTCTCTCTCTCTCTCAGAAATGAAAATACGCTTACCTGCCGTCTATGCTATACAAAAAGAAGTGTAAACTGTAACGGATTAACAATAGCATCCTCAACGTCTGAGAGAAGCAGAGGAAAAAAAAAATCAGTCTCCTTATACTGATCTCTTTCTGCTACTGTAAACTGTTACAGATATTCCAATACAATCCTGAACATCAGAGTAAACAACAAAAGAAAAGCATCCTACTGGAACAGATCTCTTTCTGCTGTAAAATATCACGGATGTTACACCACCATCCTGGATGAAAGAGAAAAAGATGCGGTCTGTTGGCACGGATCTCTTTCCGCTGTAAAATGTAACGCATGTTACACCGCGCCATCCCGGATGAAAGAGAAAAAGATGCGGTCTGTTGGCACGGATCTCTTTCCGCTGTAAAACGTAACGCTTGTTACACCACCATCCTGGATGTCACGCCATAAACAAGAGAAAAAGATGCAGTCTGTTGGCACCGATTTTCTTCTGCTGTGAAATGTCACGGATGTGATAATTGTTATCTTTCATGTCAAAGCAAGAATGATACGACTTTCATTCCATTGGTCCATATCGTTTTCGCCCGTCAGACGTTCCGGATGTTACAATGGTGTATGACACGTCACTGTAAACTCCTTTGATCTTGATTGAATGAAGAAATCAAAGCGTCACTTGAACAAAAGCGATTGATCCGGGAAGACACGCGCGCGCATGCGCGCGCGCGCGCACACACACACACGCGCATTATCTCTTTCTCTCTCTCTTTCACACACACACACATGCACGAGAGAGAGAGAGAGAGAGAGAGAGAGAGAGAGGGAGAGAGAGAGAGAGAGAGAGAGAGAGAGAGAATATACAGGGCTTTGACTTTGATGCCAACGAGACGCAAGAAAGAAAAGACGTTAAGGGCGACGACACACACAAAAAACAGATCACACTGAAACCAGAAAGACACGCAGGTCAGCGAAGACCTCTGCCAAGATCCACAATCCTGTCGCAATTCCTGTATCCTGAAGACCTCTGCCAAGATCCAACAGCCCTGTCCAATTCCTGGATCCTGAAGACCTCTGCCAAGATCCAACGGCCCTGTCCCAATTCCTGGATCCTGAAGACCTCTGCCAAGATCCAACGGCCCTGTCCCAATTCCTGGATCCTGAAGACCTCTGCCAAGATCCAACAGCCCTGTCCCAATTCCTGGATCCTGAAGACCTCTACCAAGATCCAACGGTCCTGTCCCAATTCCTGGATCCTGAAGACCTCTACCAAGATCCAACAGCCCTGTCCCAATTCCTGGATCCTGAAGACCTCTGCCAAGATCCAACGGCCCTGTCCCCAATTCCTGGATCCTGAAGACCTCTGCCAAGATCCAACAGCCCTGTCCCATTCCTGGATCCTGAAGACCTCTGCCAAGATCCAACGGCCCTGTCCCAATTCCTGGATCCTGAAGACCTCTGCCAAGATCCAACGGTCCTGTCCCAATTCCTGGATCCTGAAGACCTCTGCCAAGATCCAACAGCCCTGTCCCAATTCCTGGATCCTGAAGACCTCTACCAAGATCCAACGGTCCTGTCCCAATTCCTGGATCCTGAAGACCTCTACTAAGATCCAACGGTCCTGTCCCAATTCCTGGATCCTGAAGACCTCTACCAAGATCCAACGGTCCTGTCCCAATTCATGGATCCACCCTTTGATGGAGACCCACTCCAAAACTTAACGACTTCGTCCTCATGCTATCTTCCACTTCCCACGAACTCTCGTCTAAGATCAGTTCCGTAGCGGTCTTGTTCTTGTTCTTTTTTTTTTTTTCAAATTTTATTTTGAGTGTAGTTTGGCTGGAATACTTACAAAATTGTGACGAACTGCCATAGACACCCGAGTCGCACAGTGTTTCTTTTCTTCCCCATTTAACATGTTCATACCGGAGATAACTGAGAATAAAATACAATCGATTTCTTAACGGACACTCTGACACCCATCCGATCCCTATTGCTTAACGTGAAAGACTTTTGGATTGGCCTCTTTTGTCTGTCTGCCTGCCCTGTCTGTCTCTCGCCTTCCTAGCCCCCTCCCCCCTTCTCTCTCTCTCAAGATGGGGACATTTTCAATGACAGAAGAGCTGCTTTAACGAAGAATTGATCCATTCAAGGGCAGGAGAGGGGGGGGGGGGGGGGGGGGGGGGGGGGGGGGGGGGGGGACGGAAAATGGAGGAAGAGGGTAACTGTGCTTGTCACTTGATTTGGGAAAGTTGGGAGCAGAGAGAGAGAGAGAGTGGGGGAGAGAGAGACAGAGAGAGAGAGAGAGAGAGAGAGAGAGAGAGAGAGAGAGAGAGAGAGAGAGAGAGAGAGAGAGAGAGAGAGAGGAGGTAGAGGAAGGGAAGGGGAGGTGGGATACTGGGCCTACTTTTC
>JADBJO010003518.1:100000-125000 GCA_016801955.1 Conus betulinus
GCACTACACATATCCTGCTCTCTCGTACGCGCACGCGCACGCGTGCGCGCGCGCGCACGCGCACACACACACACACGCACACACACACACACACACAATGGTGAAATTCGTCGCAAGACTTCAGAATAGCGGCCAGGGTGGGATAGTGGTGGTAGGGGGGCGGGCAGGGGAGAAGTGGGGGTAAGATGGGGTGTGTCAACTCTATGCGGGTGTATCCCTTCAAAGACAAAAAACTCATGGTGTCCGATGTCTGCAAGATTCAGCTGCTCAACTTCAATATCACTATAAAAAAAACGCTCGGTTATTCCATGTCAAACAACGACCAAAACCTAAACTTTTTTTCCAGTTTCGGTTTCATCATAGGGCAGCCAAATACACAGTGTTCTTTCAAGGCTATCTATCAGCACATCGACGTTCTGCCCCTGATACAACCACAACAACGAAACGACAAACACAGCAAATCAGGCTACCACCCCCCCCCCCCCCCCCCCCCCCCCCCCCCCACGAGAACGTACCCCCCCCCCAGGGTGAGTGACCCCAATAGGCGTTCCATGTGGTTTACTAGTACCGTTAATGAGAAAGATAATAGTAAAGCATAAATGATCAACATAATGCTACCGCACACACACACACCACACACACACACACACACAAGGCTATACTGGCAAGCAGAGCCCCCCCCAAAAAATTGAACAGCAAGTTTTGACTCTGAACATTATTCACAGTCTCCCACCTACTCAACAGGTTTTCTACAGAACAGCTGGTGGTTTCTAACAAATTGTAACAAGAAGAATAAATGTATGAAGCTTCTCATTGCGCATGGACAGGCAGTGAATGGACCACTCATGGAATTGAAAAATAAAAAAAAGAGACCCCCTCCAAAAAGACACACACACACACACACACACACACACGGCAAATGACAGTTAAAAGAACGATAAGGTCGAGTCAGGGGGTGAGTGACGTAAAATAGGAAATTACTGGTATGGAACTTTCAGAAACCCACGGATGCCATGTATACTGACGAAAAACCCTCGTCATACCCAGAGGAAACAATCATTCAACACTAACATACATCAAAACATTGCTGATCAACTCGGTGAAAAGGAAAACCATGCGACCAGATCGCAGATCAGAGGCCCCTTTACTTTTTCGATACTCGCTGGTTTCCAAACTCATATTTAGGTCCAGCATTCTGTGAAATTAAGTGTTAAAAAAAAAGTCGATCAAATGCTCTACAAAACGCCCAGCAGACAGATAAACGGGCCAGTCACAAGACCTTCGGCCAGACCTAAGGCAGACAGATGTTACACTGGGAGCAACTATCGTAATCGGATCAAAATTAGAAGGGAAAAAAAGGTGTCTTAAATTCGGTATCAGTAACTTTCAATTCTCTTACCTCGGTCAGACGGAGAAAGCTGTCTCTCAAGGGGACGTCATCTAGTACGTGAAAACAAGTGTCTCTAAGCTTAGAGACTGCTTCGTTCTGTTAAACTACGGCTGTTGGAGAATAAGATCATGACTCGACCAACCAGCGAAGGTGTTTAACCTTCAAGACTGCTTCGTTCAATTTCTCTACGGCTATTAGAGAATGATAATAAGATCATGATTCCTACCGATAGCAAGAGTCTATCAACTCCAAGTTCGCTTCATTTGTTTCTTTACGGCTATTCAAAGCAGACACTGAGCTCATGACGCCAACCAATCAACAGGGCATTTAAACTTCCAGACTGCTTCGTTTCATTTCGTTCATCTACAGCTATTGGAGAGCAAGAACCTGGATCATGACGCCAACCAATCAACAGCAGCAGTATTTAAACATCCAGCCTGCTTCGTTTCATTTCGTTCATCTACAGCTATTGGAGAGCAAGAACCTGGATCATGACGCCAACCAATCAACAGTGGTATTTAAACTTCCCAGACGCTTCGTTTTCATTTCGTTCATCTACAGCTATTGGAGAGCAAGAACCTGGATAATGACGCTACCAATCAATCAGAGAGGGTCTTAAAACTTCAAGATTGATTCGTTTTGCTTCCATATGTCTACAGCTATCGGAGAACAGGAACAGAGATCATGACGCCTACCAATCAATCAGAGAGGGTCTTTAAACTTCAAGATTGTTTTCGTTTTGCTTCCATATGTCTACAGCTATCGGAGAACAGGAACAGAGATCATGACGCCTACCAATCAATCAGAGAGGGTCTTTAAACTTCAAGATTGATTCGTTTTGCTTCCATATGTCTACAGCTATCGGAGAACAGGAACAGAGATCATGACGCCTACCAATCAATCAGAGAGGGTCTTTAAACTTCAAGATTGATTCGTTTTGCTTCCATATGTCTACAGCTACCGGAGAATAGGAACTGAGATCATGACGCCTACCAATCAGAGAATGTTACTATTTATGGAGCATGAAAGATTGTCTTTTGAATCTGTGGCCCTTAAAGAAAATATCGGTTTGTAGTAAAGTTTAATTGAATTGTAATCCGTAAAAAGAACCCGAACCAGATGCTAGATTACTTAAACTTTGTCCCTCTTCAATTCTATCTCTTTTACTTATGTTTTTCTCTATACGCGACGGGCCAAGTGATTCACCGAAATTCATAGAAGTTCTCATGAAAGTTACTTGCTAAGATCTCCAGTCCACTGTCGCTTTTGCCTCTTTGATGAAAGAGCGTTTCTCTATACGACTTCTTGTTTTCTCTCGTACGTAGTTGCTCTGTCATCATCAGACGCCTCAGTCCGTATTTCATTTACATCTGCTTCGCCTCTATGACCAATGAGATTCAACTTCAGGCGCGAGGGAATCCTATTGGCAGTTGATTCCCACATCCCTCTTGTCAATCAAGGGTCAAAAGTTGTCTGATCACAATTCCCAGCTCACACACGGAAAGTGGGCGGTTCTATCGATTTTCTTTCTTTTCCCAGAGAGCCAAGTTTGTTGACAGAAAACTTACAAGGTCATTGGACGTTTATCTTGAATTGGCGTGAAAGCCTGTGGGAGTGGATGGAGGGGTGGGGGTGGGGTGGGTGGGGAACGGATGGATTAATAGGTTGTCACCTCATATGCGAGAGAAGGAGGGTAGAGGGGGGGAAAGGGGGTTGTCACGGAAGTATTTTCGTTCACTGGGTGGGGGGGGGGGCACCACAGTGTGAAGTACATCGGTTTGTGTCTCAGTCCTCTCCACACAACTTGTGGACTGGCTTGTTTTCCGTTACCTGTCGGTTGTTGTCACAGCCACAACAGTCGAATAAAAGTCAGCTTTCGTTAAGGCAAACAAGAGTTAAAAAAATAAGACATCAACTCTTTGACAGTAAAGGATTGATACAGCGATTCCTAGTTTGTTATCATATGTATATGTACACACACACACACACACACACACACACACACACACACACATCTATGCGCGCACGCACGCATAGATGCTTCGCAGTTTTCCACTATCAGATTTCAGTGCTCCGAATTGCCGATCATTTGTCAAAACATGCTCAGTGTTGCCACAATTTGACTAAAGATGGGGAGGGAAAAGGGAAACTGAGAAAGGAGAAAACATCAAATGGCAATAACACACACACACACACACACAACAGAGTCTGAAGTTAAGACCATGGGGTCAAGTCTCGCGCGACCGTCTCCCCTCCCGCCCATTACCCCACCCGGGGTCTCTCCCCCCCCCCCCCCCACTTCCACTACACCCCGAAGCCAGAGCTGCGGCTTGGCTTCCAGCCGTGCTGGTCAGAAGACAAACCGAGAGACCGTGTGCTGGAGGAAGCACTGGACACCCATGAAACAAACCACAGCTTCTGGACTAGTCTCTCACTTTTAAGTCTCATGGGTTGACGTCTGTGTGTAAAATAGAATACAATGATAATGACAACGACGATACGGACGATTTGGACCTCCCAAAACGCCCTAGACCCCTAAAAACACAGACAGACAGACACACACACAGCCACAATGTGACACAGGCGATTCCCTCATACCCCCCCCCCCCCCCCCCCCCCCCCACAACCCTTTCACCACACCGTCCTCCCAGCACCCATCTCCGTTCTTGCGACAGAAACGCCCAATTTCAAATACAGATAAATGTAAATGTTTATGTTCTGATAAGGAAAGTGTACAATACGGAACAATGCAATATAAGTTCAGGTTATTTCTGTATGGGCTTATGCATAAAGCAGCAAAAAGACAAAAAATGAAAAAGAAATAAAAATAAAACAAACACTCGTCCGTCCATATTTTCTGCAATGGTAGTCCATAACAGCAGACATCTTCGTTTCCGAATATAACATGATGTAGAACACACACACACACACACACACACACACACACACACACACACACACAGAGGAATGGAAAAGAACATAACCCAATATATTCGTTTCTTAATCATTCCCGTACCCTCCACTGCCTGGAGGCTGCTAGAAAAAAAATGGACAAAAACGCTTATCTCGAGTGGGCCATTTTTCTGTGAAATTGTGTTTTTCATTGATGACAAGCTGGATGTGCAAGTGCATTCGTCAAAATTCAAGCAGTTTCATATATAACACAACCAAAAGGATAACAACAAAAACAGGAAAAGGGAAAAAATGCAAGCTCTTCGAATTTTTTTTTTTTCTTTCTTTTTTTTTTTTCTTTTTTTTTTTTTTTTTTTTTTATAAATCTTACCCATTGTCTTCCTGATCAGGAGCATTAACTGCTTGCATTCCACCGGCAAGAGTTATTGACCGTGGAGGACATCACTCGGGGGTTTCTGCGATTCTTCACAGCTTACCACAAGAAGAAAATGGCATGATCTGGATTCACGCGTGCAGCTGGAACAGGGTGGTAACCCGTTTGTTTCCCGCTCCCCTCCCACCCCTCCACGAAAAAAAGCACAACAGTATGAAACTACACGCAAAGATCGCAACGAGTTGGAGCAGCAGAGGAGGGGGGAGGGGGTGGAGGTACACTCGAGATGAATGCAGCAAATCTTGAAATTCCTATTCGTAACGCCTCATTCTTTTCACTGGCTTCCTGATCCAAAGAGTCTTCATTATAGGCCGTCGTCTTTGTTCCAGTCTCAGTCTCTGAACGCTAAAACGTTTACACTTTGTGATCTTCTCTAACTGTTCAGCCTTCAGTACCCGACCCTTGCTGTCCTTCGCTGATAACGCATCTTCTTCATATCCCTCATTTCCGTACGAAGGCCCTCGGAAACAAACGCTGACATCTCTTTTCAAGCGCCCCCAGATGGAACAAACTTCCTTACCCTAGCTTTAGCTGTAGTCCGCTCTCTCCATTCAAGTCATCTCTCAGATTGCACTTTTTTTTTTTTTTTTTTTTTAACGGTGGTGCGTGTGTGTGTGATAGTGTTTGTGTGTGTGTGTTTCTTACAACGTGTGGTGCGTGTGTGCGTGTGTGTGTGTGTGTGTGTGAAGCACCTGAGTGTGAAGCATTATATAACGAACACTTTCATTATCTGGGGTCGAACCGATCTTGGGATGCTAACAAATCCGAAACTTTTTTCTCCCTCCATCCTACCCACTTCCCTCCCAATTTTCTCCTTCTTTCACACCACACACACACACACACACACACACACACACATGCAGGCTGGATAGCTGGTCTACATTCGTGTTCTTATAGACACAGGGACAAATCGAACAGTATGTTCGTGTTCTTATGGATACAGGGACACAATAATTAACAAAAACAAAAAGCAACAAAATTCTTCGTTCTTGTCAGGCTGAGGACAATAAAAAATATTAGTTTGAAAGTGACGTGACTGCTGGCGGAAAATGAAACAAATTGAAAAAAAAAAAAACCCACCAAGAGACAAATTACAAGGCAAAACACTTTTTGTTGGTCTGTTTCGTTCGACGGAATAGTAATTTGTTCTTTTAAGTCTGGGGATAATTATTCTCTGAAAAAAAAAAATCCATCACCATTTCGGACAAAATGAAGGCAGTCTGGGCCGGGAGCCTTTTTATTTCTTCGGGCAGTCACCATGCAACGCCAGCGAGACTGCAAACCGTACGGTCGCTGCCCATCGTTCAGGTAATATTACGATACTAACTGGAAACGCAACTCTCGTCTTTGAATGGTCAAATCAGATGAGCTGCAAATAGAACTCCGAGCCCTGGACGGCAGATGAGAAAAGTCAACTCGTGGCTGCGTTTGCTTTCAGCGCAAAAAAAAAAAAAAAAAAATCGTCAATTTTAACCTTTTCACATCCCAAATTAAACACCTACATTTCTTACTCTCATGGGAACAAAAACACACATGGTGCACTGGCTAAAACACGAAACGGGTTTTATACTTGTCTCCATGATAACAGTATTGTGGTTTTCAGTGTTAGTTTGCATCAGAACTCAGCCGACCTCGTAGGGTCCGTTTGGGGCTGTGACCGTATAACGGAACAAGTTTCTGCTATCTTTAAAAAAAGGACAAAAATAAACATAATAAAAGCGTGTCCAAAACACACTGGTGTACTCAACCAAATGTTCACATGACACCCCCCCCCCCCCCCCATCCACTGACAACATGAAAGCAGGCAACACTGAGCCGTTCCCAGAGGACTAGCAGCCATCCCGCGTAAGAGAGGAGAGAGAGAGAGAGAGAGAGAGAGAGAGAGAGAGAGAGAGAGAGAGAGAGAGAAGAGAAGGAAAGGCAAAGAGAAGAGAAGAGAGAGAAGAAAGACAGCAAGAGAGAGAGAGAGAGGAGGAAGGAGAAAGAGAGGAGAGAGAGAGAGAGAGAGAGAGAGAGAGAGAGAGAGAGAGCAGAGAGCAGAGGCAGAGCCAGACAGACAGAGCCAGAGAGAGAGAGAGAGAGAGAGAGAGAGAGAGAGAGAGAGAGAGAGAGAGAGAGAGAGAGAGAGAGACAGACGACAGATAGACAGACAGGAGAGAGTAAAACATCATTCCCAAACTGTTAAATGCAAGAACAACAACAAAAAAACAAAAACAAAACAAAACAAAAAACAAAACAAAACATACAGGACAGGCCACACGGGCCAAGAGATCGTGCAGAGCGTACAGGTAGTGGTCCTCTCCGAGCAGTGGGTTGATTACCGGCCAGCTGCCTGCCTTCTTAAACTGGGGAGCCAAGGGACTGAAGGGGGAGAGGGGGATTGAAGGGGGCAATCTGTCTCTGGACTGAGAGCGTGTGCAAACATGTACTGCTTCAGCTGGCGATTGTGGGGTTTCAACACAACATGTAATTTCACACACTGCACGATTCCCCCCAAATCACAAAACATCATTTGGGGTTTTTATTCTGCGTTACTCGCCCTGCTAAAAACAAAACAAAAAAAAACAAAAACACTTCAAGCCTCACACTTCTATATATATAAAAAAAAAATCAAAAGCAAAAGTTCTGAAATTCTGGATTTTTTTTTTAATGAATAAAAATCGGGTTTTCGGATATAAGATTAAAGAGAGGGAATTCCAGTATAAAAAAAAAATCTGGAGAATTGGCAGCCACAGGTAACAGCATCAACGCCCAGTCTCAACATTTCAAACGAAAAAAAAGCTGGCGAGTCAGAAACCGTAACGAGGGAAAACAGCGTGGCGGTTTTACTTTCCGGCGCTGCTTATAATGGTGCCGTCCTCAGAGCCAGACAAGCAGTGGGACTGTAAATGCTGAAGAAATATAAGGCAGAGTCAGTAAGAGGGACATCAAAGAAGAAATTCTTCACGCACCATTTCCCACACACTTTACGCTAGTTTTACCGAAAGAATCCCCTACAAAGAAACAAAAATGTCGCAACATGGCAGCTTTTCAAAGTAAGCACAAATCAATAGGAACGTTTTGTCCATAAAAGTGTACACTATAGGAACGCAGACACGCGTGTTGTACATGTTAAAAACAAAAACCTTGTTAAATACTCGTCTTCATGATAACAACATTCAGCTCCGTTTTAACAACATTCTTTGGCACTAGCGTTTAGTGTCTGGACCTCTGTTTTCGTGCACGTGATGAAGAATTCTAAGTTGTAGAGGACTGGGCAACGTAGGGACAGGGGAGGGATGGAGTGGGAAAGGGGAGGGGGGGGTGGGGGTGGGGGGTGGGGGGCAAGGGATCTACGACAACAAACCGTCAATCCGTTAAAAAACTTGCTCCGGGCAATCATCACCATGCGCGCAGGATCCCTAGGCTCGATGAGGCGCGTCGTTGCGCACGCATGGGGAGTGTACGCTCTTGTGAAAAAACAGCAGTGACACCAACGGGTATCGCGTCTCTCTACAGTGACACTCCAGTCACCCGGAGTCAGCGAGCCTAGACTCCAATCTGACCCGTGTCCAGGACGCGCAATGTCACAGTCAGACCACGCCCAGCATCAAAGCCTCCTCCGTCTTTCCCACACGATACCTTTCAGCGTTGTGACAGTCCGGACCACGCTACAGGACCCAATGAAAAATTGTGTTGGTCTACAGAACGACAACAGCAACAACAACAACAACAACAAAAAACAGCAAATTAATCGTTAATAAATGGAGTTGTAAACTGATTTCGGTCTGCTGTCTCGTCTGAAAAAAAAAAAAAAAAAACAAAAAGAAAAGCAAACACCGCTCTCAAACAAAGAACAAACAAAAACCAACCCCGAACAAAAGCCAGCCAACAAAGGCGAGTTCGTTGAAGGAATGCACGTCTCTCCCACACCACTACCTGGTCAGTCGTTCAACTTTGAAGTCATATGACAACAGTCACTGAAGTTTGAAAATCCGGCATACCCTTTGGTATGATCTTTACACTGTATTTGCACTTCTGTGCCCCCCCCCATCCCTCCCTCTCCCTCAAAATCATGTTTATGTCATAACCTGTTTGTTGATCTGATCGACCCCTGAGCGTCATCGTCATTGTCTGCTGCAGTCACTGAGGGAAAAAACAAAACATACAAAAACAAACACCACCGTCATCCACCCATAAAACTAAACGAAACCCCAACAATAACAGTTACAAAAGCCAATTCAATTCAATTCAGAAATTTGAAAAAATAAAGTTAAAGTCCAATCATATCAATTCTGGAATTTCACAAGAAAAAAAGTGTTACATATACCTCTTTGTACAGCGTATATAAAATACCAAGTTGTGTCTTAAACCTGACAAATGCATCTCTCACCGACCTCAAAAAAATCCAACAACAAACAAACAAAAAGCCCAGTTTACCTGAATAAAGACGTAGTAGCTCTCATATTCCCAATAACTGTGTTGTCTTAAGTTTTCTGTGTGCACCAGCAAACAAGCTGATCTATCCATGCGGCATGTTTGAACAATTTACAAACGAACAAAGGTGAATTTGCCGTTAGGAAAAAGAAAAGCTTTCAAGTGTTAACAAGACCGATCCCCCCAAGGCGGTGTTCTTTTTTCTTCTTCTTTTTTTTTTCGGGGGATGGGGGTGGGGGGAGGAGCAAGGGGGGGGGGGGGGGGGGTCCGTGGAGTTGGCCGGTGGGCTGGGATGGAGAATGGAGTGGGAGCGTGGGATGGGTGTAGGTAGGGTGCCAGGGTCAAAATGTATACTGGGTGTCGCGGGCTCTCAGCGTTGTGTAGTCCTGCAACGTCCTGGTCAAATATCAGCCCACAAATATTGGGAGTTGGAACTCATTTATTTATTTGTCAACTAAATACTGAAGCTGGCTGGTTTGATAGAAGTCAAAGACACCAGCAACAAAAGCATATAGGAAAGTTAAGGACCACTGTTATTTGGTTTGAACTACAACACACACACACACACACACACACACACACACACACACACACACTCGCTCTCTCTCTCTCTCTCTCCCAACACACACGCACACACATACACATGCACTCACTTCTGCCTCGCCTAGTAAGTAATGACCAAAGCATGATAATGGTATGCATTTCTTTGCGCAAGCTGTTCCTGAGCTTCAGTGTACTTGGGGGAGCTTTGCAGCCAGTATCTTGACGTTTTAATGTGCTTGAAATTTAGACAAAAAAAAACCAAAAAAACAAACCAAAGAATAAAATAAAACCCCCACGGGAAAAACCATTGTTGTAATGAAACTGTTGCAGAATTGTTACCATACCCTCCACATTATAGTGTATTCGGAGCGCGCCCACCTTTATGCGAGCGAAAACATCATTCAGACCGATCAGCACAAACGTAAACTGGGCTTGCAGATATAACGAACAAACATGCGCGCGCGCGCACTGTTCACCGTTTCTTCTTTTTGATGACGTAATAATCAACAGAAATCCTAAACGGCAGACATGTTCTTATTTGCACCAGAGCACACTGAGTAAGTCCGGACACACACACACACACACACACACACACACACACACACACACACACTTTTTACCACCACCCTAATAATCACACCGAGACGTGAACTGGGGCGGTTTTCAAAACGAAAACAAACGAACAAACACAACAAAACACCCAAACCCTTACAGTATTTCACAACGCGCAGTTGAATGGTTTCGACATAGACTTCGACATTTTGCACAGGTGATTGGGGTAGATATACCCGACTAGAACGCATCGGGATGGACAAGAAAGAAAAAAAAAAAAAAATAAAAGGAAAAAAAAAAGACATTACTGTGGGCATGAGAGTTGTGTTTGCCGCTCTTACCTACAATAATGGAGTATGAAAACACACACACACACACACACACACACACACACACACACACAGAGGGGAGCTGTTAATAAGCATAGTATACACCACTGATGGGGGCCACACATGCTGGCAATGAAAGACTTCGTGGAGCGTGGCCAGACATCGCAACAAGACACAAGGGACACAATCTACCGGACTGCAGTCACTCCAGTTGAAGATTCCACCCCCCTTCCTTGACAGTTAAAAGGCCAGCCCCTGCCCTTTCCCTCCCGTTTTGGCTTCTGCAACGCTTACAGCAACGCAAAACTCCAAATATACAAAATATGAGCCGATGTGAACAGACACGCGGGAGTTCTCTCCGAAGGACACCGTTGACTGGTATGGGTCAGTGTAAATTGGGACCAGTTAGGAAAAAAAGGTTTTTAACAGAACAAAGCGTACAGCATTCCGATCTGCCTGACCTGTACATGGCAACACGGAACAGTCCGATAACGACATGTATTCGACTTGTCCGTATGTTCATACATACTCGGTCTTTTTTTTTTTCCCTTCTTCTGGGGAACGAAAAGGTTTTTTTTTTGATGTACGAAGTCTGAGCACAGGAAGCGAACGGGACGCCATGTTGGTCACGAACTACACTTCCGAAGATCGCCGAGCTCTGTCCGATTCACTGCTGGTTCTGCTCAGGTTGGTCAGACCAGGCACGAAGTTCAAGGCACTTCGCTCCGACACCTCCCCGTCCCTCACGTCCTCCTCTTCGCCCTCCTCTAGCACCTCGGGGTAGGGAGGCAACAGGAACTCGTCCTCCGTGGGCTCAAAGTCCGCCCCGCGGTAGCCCGCCTCCTGCCGGCTGCCGTAGGAGTTGACGTAGCCCGGGGTAGGACGACCCTGCCGCCCGCGGAACTCCACCGGCGGCACCGTGTTGCTGCGGCCGCCGTACACCCGGTCCGACGGCGTCTGAGATCTGAACACAGGCAGGTCGGCGGAAGTCCTCCTCACTCTCCCGTAGTCTCCGTCCGCCTCCAGCTCCTCTTTCCTGCCTCGCTCCTCCTCCGTAATAGTCCGACGAGGAGAGGTAGAAGGAAGGGCCGTGATTCCCGTAGCGTGAAAAGTCCGCGCCGGGAGTGATGGCCCTTCGGGGCGCCGTGCCCTTCCTGCCCAGACTGCCCGACTCGTCGGAGCTCTCTGCGTCTGTGGTGCTGCTGAAGGGCAGAAGACGACGAGGACCCGAGGGACCGGACGTCCCGGCCAGGGAGTGGAGACTTCTGGCGTGGGGCTGAAGCGGGTGAGCTGCTGTCGACACAGGCTGCGGGCTGGCTCGGGGGTTGCTGCCACCATGCTGGTTGGGGCGATGAGATCGGGTCAGGGTGTTGTCGCGCTGTCGGAATCGAAGCGGAAGCTGCATGGCGAGTCTCCCCGGAAGGTGGTGAAGCTGACTTCCGGGTCGCGAGCCCGGAAGGAGTTGTTGGGGTTCGCGTTGAGACCACTGCTTCCCTTGTACGGGAGAGGCGATGAGGTTTTCAAGGCGCGCGCCTGCAGCAGACGTTTGACAACGGTAAGTCACTGAGTGCGGCAACGAAACATGCTTGGTAGCTTCTGAAACGGCGCACAGACATCTGTATGTTTTACCACTCTAAAAGACTGTTCGCTTGAAACGACAAAACACATGGACATCATCATACTACAGCATGACACTTACATGTAACAATGTAATGATCAATGATTAACGATTCCTTAAAGGACGATTAGTGTTTTCCCGAGAAAAAATAGGAAACTGTCGTTAACGCGTTGAGAAGTGATGAAGCAACTGTGCTTCAGAAGCCCATCATTAATGGCTTCCTTCATTTTCCGAGAATCGAGGAAAATCTTCATTATCTTCCAATGGGAAATCAGTTATCAGAACTTTTCCTGTGGAAAAATTATTATCTACCTTCCAGAAAACAGCAATAAGAGCAAGTAAATCATAACAAGTGTTGTCTTTTTTTTTCCTGAGGAAAACTAGAAAACAGTATTTTCCCGTTTTTTTCTCTGAGGTTGAGAACCACTTTTATACGAGAAGGCGGGGATGGGTTTATGAAGCTAACACGATCCCACAATACCAATTTTCCGGAAGAAAACAGCTTCCATCCTTCATACATCCGTAATAATTGTTTTCCCCGCTTTTCTGAGGAAATAATAATTACCCTCTAAAAAATGCAGCAAACAGTAGGAAAATCAGTTATCATTCGAGACAATAAGGGAAGTAAGTGGTTTTCTGGGAAAACAGGTATGCCAGCGAGTTTTTCTTGAAGGGTAAGATCCATTTTCCTCGAGAAAACAAGCTATAATGAGATCGTAAAGCTAGCATACTGCCCTAGCGCTTCCAACTGTCTTTCCGAAAGAAAGATTTAATCCTTCTCAAGCCCATAACAGCTGTTTTCCCGGCTTTTCAAGAAGATACGAGCTAATATCCTTAAACATGGCAGGGAAATCAGTTGTATCACTGTTTCCCCATGGAAAGGTTGTTATCCTTCCAGAAAATAGTGACAGTATGTGGTTTTCCTGGAAAAGCGAGTGTTATCAGAGTTTACTTGAAGGATGATCACATTTTCCTTGGCTAAACAGTTAAACAATTAGTATGGGTTTATCAAGATAAACTCCCCCATTGCCTGTAACACCTATTTTCCCTGCTTTTCTGACGGAATTAGTTATCACTTCTCAAGAAAACAGCAACAGTAGGGAAATCAGTTATCCTAAAGAAAGCATTTTTCATCCTTCCAGGAAAAAGAGATATAAGTGATTTGCAGGGTAAACAGAGTATCATCGTTTTTCTCGACGAATGTTAACTGTTCTCTGCGGGATATCCGTTTTGTTTAATGTACGGGATTGCAGGGTAAACATCGAGTATCATCGTTTTTTCTCCACGAATGTTAACTGTTTTCTGCGGATAGTTTTTTTTTTTTCCAAATGTATGGGATTATTCAGCCAGCATGCCCCGCATACATGTCGTGCACGCTGGCCTTGCACTGACCTCTGTCTCTGTGGGCACCACTGTTGACGTCAAACTCGGACCCGCCTCGTCCACTGTCGCTGGTGCTCTGGTTGGACAGTTCGCTGAGACTCAGGGTGTCGTCTGACCGTTTCACATCGTCTAGGTCGTCCGGCGGCTGAAAGGGGAAAAAGGCTTTGCATCACCTTTGAGAGCAATCATTCAGCTTCTTGAAAAACAAATCATCATAAATATCATTTGAAGTAAGTATGAACATCCATATAACCGTGAATGGCAAATATTCCTTAATGTTAACGGGAAAACAAATTAAGCAATGGAAAACAAAGTTCAGTTACAAGTTAATCGTTGCAGCATACATCGGGAAATGTGATGCCCGAGATACGTCTGCGCATTTACACGCTCGCTGGCACGGACACACGCTCACAAGCAGATGCCCGTACACATGACCACATCACAGACAAGCGTACTCTTTATAACAAACCTCGACAACAAAAGTCATCGTATGGGCCTTCGTGTACACACACACACACACACACACACGCACACACACACACACACACACACACACACACACAGAGCGGGCCTTCGTGTACACACACACACACACACACACACACACACACACACACACACACACACACACACACAGAGGCGCGCGACCACACACACCCCTGAAATGCGGGTCACAAAATATCACTTCTTATACTTTGCCTGCTCCCTCAATCACTCTCCTTTCCCAACGACACAATGACGACGTTGTCACCATTTCACCCCCTATGCACACAACGTGACCTTCTAGGGCTCTACTCCCACCTGCTGGCACAACAGGCCAATGCCGCAGTTGCTACCTGTCAATCGCTGGGAAGTGTACACAATGGAATGAATCACGTTGTCCCATTATAATCAATACTTAGGAAACCAGACAGAGATGAAAAACGAAGGCGAAGTTCAAACGGTCTAATTTCTGATATAGCTTCCATACTGTCCAACTCCCTTTTCGACATGAACGAGATAAATGCTGTTTAAAACTGAGGCGACTGCAGGCGGGAAATTGAAACAAATTTCAAAAATAATTATCAGTAAGTCCGCCAAACTACTGGGACAAACAAATCGGATTTTGTCTTTGTAATTTTGTCCCTGTCTTTTGGACAGCTCACTATGAATGATGGTAAAATATGAGATAAATGCAGCCTTAAAGGGCTTGAGGTAAAAAGAGAGAACATTTTCGACATAATACTCAGGTCATCCTTCTCATCCCTACACACTAAAAATAGTACATTCCGCTGACTGGCAGGCAGAACCACCGGCCTTTCTACACTGCAGACGATCACACGATCTAATCTCTGATTCATCTTCCTTACAGCCCGCTTCTTCTTTCCGACATGAACGAGACAGTTGCAGTTTCAAACTGAGGTGACAGTAGGCGGGAAATTGAAACAAAGCTTTAGAAGTCAGCGGACGTTACCAGGGTCCACTTACGTGTTTTCTGCAGCGAGTTGTGTCGATAGTTGGGGCCGTAGGCGCCCTCCTGGGAGCGGAAGGTGGAGAAGTGGCTGTCGTCTGCCCGATCCAGATCGTCCCGGGGTACGGGTCCTCCGCACGCTGGAACAGCCCGTTCCGCGAGATCTCGATGATCTGGACCAAGCGCCAACATGAAAATGACAGCTGGCCAGGTGTGATTTGTTTTCCTGCGGTGTCAGTTTACTGAGAGGACACCTGCGAAGATTTAGGCTTTCGTCACCACGACCATTTCTGCAACATTTCGCATATGATCAAAACGGAAATACGCAAGCTCCAGTCAGTCAGTCAGTCAGTCAGTCAGTCTGTCTGTCTGTCTGTCTCTATACCGATATCAACACAGTACCCCAGTACGAAAACTAACCGCAACTGAAGATAACATCTGGGATGAGAATCCCTGAATGTCAACTGGACGACTTGTTCATAGAAGACGACTTGTTCATGTAAGAGTGCACAATCACTTGTCTCCACGGTCTTACGACTGTCATTTTTTGATAGCTTGACAGATCAACAGTTCGTTCAGATTTCGAGTTTGAAGTAGCTTCAATCACAACTCTTTACACACATAACAAGGAGATAACCATGTTTAGAGAAAACCAAATCACACAAACGCGTGTATGTCCTAGCGATGTATTATGCGTGAAGTGACAACCAAGAAAAAAAAAGTAATACCATTCTTCCTTCACTATCTCTTTTTCCCTTAAAAGGTTCACTCGAATTATTTTCCCACCATACCTTGGTTTATGCAAGTAATGAATAGTTGTGTGTATGTGTGTGAGTGTTAGTGTTAGTGTGTGTGCGCGTGCGTTACAATGCAACGCCCAAACCTCTCCACTAAAGACACTGTGTTCCCCCACCCCCACCCCCTTGACACTGGTTCTATGACAGTTTCTTTCATGGGCAGGGGGTGGTGGTGGTGGTGGTGGGTATCCTCACCTCCGGCTGACCGTCAGCGTCGTCGTAGTTGCTGTGGGGCGGCATGATGACGTAGGGTTGACGGAACGCAGGTTGGCGTCCATGCCGGAACCTCCGGCCCCATCTAACGACTGTTCCGGCACCCGGCTTGTTGAGGACCGGGGTGGCCCCCCTCCCTCCCTCGTAGGCTGGGGACTCGCACACGCCCGGGGGCGATGTAGTACCCACCTGCACACAGTCGCCACGCCGCTTGTGAACACAGCCGAGTAAAGAGTGAAGAAGCCTGCTATCACACATGACACTGACACTACAAGAACGAGACCAGTTGTTAGTTTGGACACCAGTGGGGTTCGAATTCGCAATGTCCGACTGCGAAACGTGGTGCTCTACCACTTTAAATTTTCAACTCATGCTGTCTTGGGTAGGGGTAGCTCTGAACCGCAGAGAACGGGATCGATAACAGCGCAGATATGATTAGAGGTTTTGTTCGATGCATTAACTGCGCTCTCACACCAGACATGACAGATTTGGCTGGAGGCACGAACCGTACACGGAGACACGACAAATATGTCCGGAGGAGCTAAACTGTATACAGAGACAGGACAAATTTGTCTGAAGGCACTATCTGTACACAGAGCCATGACAAATTTCTCTTGAGGCACTAATCGTTCACAAGGACAAGACAAATGTCTCAAGAGGCACTAACTGTACACAGAGACTGAACAAATTTGTCTAGAGGTACTAACTGTATACGGAGACCTGACAAATTTCTCTGAAGGCACTAACTGTACACAGAGACATGACAATTTTGTGTGGAGACTCTAACTGTACACACAGACCTGACAAATTTGTGTGAAGGCACTAACTGTACACAGCGACATGGCAAATTTGTGTGGAGGCAATAATGTGTACTGGAAACATAACAAATGTGTCTGGATGCACACAGAGACACAGAACACGACAAATTTATCTGGAGGCACTAACTATACACAGACACAACACACAGACAATTTGTCTGGAGGCACTAACTATACACAGAGACACGACAGATTTGTCTGGAGGCACTAAAAGTACACACACAGGGGGCACGACAAATTTGTCTGGGGGCAATAACTGTACACAGAGATGACTTCGGGGGCACTAACACACATATTTGTATGGAGGCACTACCTGTACACAGAGACATGACTTTGGGGACATACAACAGATTTGTCTGGGGGCACTAACTATACACAGAGACACGGGGGCACAAATTTACACATAGACATGACTTTGGGGGCACTAACTGTAACTGTACACAGAGACATGACTTTGGGGACACTAACTGTACACAGAGACATGACTTTGGGGGACACTAACTGTACACAGAGACATGACGAATTTGGAGGCACTAACTGTACACAGAGACATGACTTTGGGGGGCACTAACTGTACACAGAGACATGACGTTTGGGGGCACTAACTGTACACACAGAGACATGACTTTGCGGGCACTAACTGTACACAGAGACATGACTTTGGGGGCACTATTGTACACAGAGACATGACTTTGGGGGCACTAACTGCACACAGACATGACTTTGGGGGCACTAACTGTACACAGAGACATGACGTTGGGGGCACTAACTGTACACAGAGACATGACTTTGGGGGCACTAACTGTACACAGAGACATGACTTTGGGGGCACTGACTGTCCACAGAGACATGACGTTGCGTGCACTGACTGTACACAGAGACATGACTTTGGGGGCACCCACTGTACACAGAGACATGACTTTGGGGGCACTAACTGTACACAGAGACATGACTTTGGGGGCACTAACTGTACTGAAACACAGAGACATGACTTCGGGGGCACTGACTGTTCGACTTGGGAGGCGGCGCTTGTTGTCCCCCAGACGAGGCCTGTTGCTTCTTGCGGGCCTCCCTCCTTTTGATGCAGACGACGGCGGCCAGGACCACCACCCCCGCAACACACACCACCACCCCCCACCACCACCAGCGCCGTGATGAGCGCCGTGGAGGGCGTGGCTTTTCGGGCCGAGTCCATCAAGGTGCTGGACATCAGACAACGATCATGTTTAGCTGGCGGTTCGTGTCCGTGTATCTAGCAGAAGTTGAAGCGTTAAAAGAGAGAGAGAGAGAGAGAGAGAGAGAGAGGAGAGAGAGAGAGAGAGAGAGAGAGAGAGAGAGAGAGAGAGAGAGAAAGACTCATGACTCGTGACTTTAATGTGAGGCCGTCAGCCCATTACATGAGTACGCAACAAGAAAGACATCAGTTTTATATAGTTAGAACAAAATTTACCATGCAGAGAGAGAGAGAGAGAGAGAGAGAGAGAGAGAGAGAGAGAGAGAGAGAGAGAGAGCGCGCTATCCTCTCATTCCCAGAGGCTGAGGCCTTCATGATTATATTTACAGCTAACACATCTCTCAAGAGTACTCATCCTACTTACAGTCGAAATACCTACGTCCTGTGCTGTCTTCTGTACTGTCTGATCGATGGACAACAGTCATGAAAACTGAATGAAAACCAGTTCACAAAATGATTTTTTTTTTTTACTCCACACTGCTTGATAGGTGAACATATCGAGCAACTGTGTACTTTTGGTTAAAGTTAAGTCAATCTTAACAACAATCAGTAAAAAAAAAAATCTCTCTCTCTCTCTCTCTCTCTCTCTCTCTATATATATGTGTGTGTGTGTGTGTGTGTGTGTGTGTGTGTGTGTGTGTGTGTGTGTACAGGGCGCCCTAAAAACTCCAGAGGTTTCAATACATTCTGCATTTTCTTTGAGTATCGCTATACACAAACACTGAGAGTGACACACATTTAGAGGGACACTACACCTGCAAATCAATATCCTTTTTCACAACAATTTCCCCCCAAATCCACCCCCACCCCCCATCCCACCCCTCCCTTTACCTGTTGTCAAAGTAGACATCCAGAAGAGCACCGTCTGGTTGGAGAGCTGGGGCGTGCCTTCGTCGTGGGCCGCCACGCGCAGAATGTACAGGCCGACCTGTCGTCTGCTGAAGTAGCGGTGAAGGTAAAGGTCGCCTGACTGCGCGGTCCATGCCGAAAAGACCCGAGTCGTTGACGGAAGCGCACGAGTAGATGAGCGCGGCGTTCTGCCCGGCGTCCCGGTCAGTGGCTCGGATCTGCGTGATAGGGGTGAGGATGGGGAAGGTGTGGGGGATCGACAGGCTGTCGTTGGTCTGCCCAGATACCAGAAAAGATGTTGAAAAGCTAGATTAATGATTAATGATAACAACAAGAAAGCTACTCAATAATCACGTAGCAGCCAATGATTATGGTGGAATACTCAAGACTGGCAAGAGAAATTTCCAAGACGTATAATGATGTAGGAGAGGGCTGCATGGCTTCGTGCACGAATATTTCATAACTGGGGGCTGGGGGGGGGGGGGGGGGGGGGGGGGGGGGGGGGTGGGGGGGGGGGGGGGGGGGGGGGGGGGGGCTTCGGGGGGGGGGGGGGGGGGGGGGGGGGGGGGGGGGGGGGGGGGGGGGGGGGGGGGGGGGGGGGGGGGGGGGGGGGGGGGGGGGGGGGGGGGGGGGGGGGGGGGGGGGGGGGGGGGGGGGGGGGGGGGGGGGGGGGGGGGGGGGTGGGGGGGGGGGGGGGGGATCATTTGGGGGGGGGGGGGGGAGGGGGGCGGTATGATCATTTGCATTTATCGAGTAGTCTTGCCAGGCGATAAACAAAACACATACACACACCCATATGTATCTACAGACAGGATGACCGACCTCCGAAGGGTAGATGAAGTAGGGGGTGTTGTCGTTGACGTCATCCACGTGGATGATGAGGGTGGAGGTGGCGGTGAGGGAGGGGGTACCCCCGTCACGCGCCACCACGGTGAAAGTGGTGGATTTCCTTCTTCTCTCTGTCCAACGGCCGCTTCGTCTTCACCTGGCCACACGACCGCACAGTTTCAACACGACACGACACGACACGACACGATGCGACACGACGCAATACAAAGTCATATGACGTAGCACACCGCAATACAATTTAACACGATTCAATACAATTCAGCAGGATTTAATACATTTAACACGACTCAACACAACTTAACACGACTCAATTACAATCTAACACGATTCAATACAATTTAAAACCATAAAATGCAATTTAACACGATACGACACAATACAAGACAATTTAACCCGATGGAGCAGCACGCTGCAAACACGATTCAGTACAACTGAACACGACACAACACAATGCATCACCGCATCACAATGTAACATGATGTAACACGCTGCAAACATGATCCAGTACAATGGAACAAGATACAACACAATGCATCACCGCACAACACACATGTAACATGATGTAACACGCTGCAAACACGATTCAAGACAATTTAACACGATACAACACAATGAATCACGCACAACACAATGTAACATGATGTAACACAACACGATTCAAGACAATTTAACACGATACAAACACAATGCATCACCGCACAACACGTAACATGATGTAACACACTGACATTCAAGACAATTAACACGATACAACACAATGCCTCACCGCACAACACAATGTCACATGATGTAACACACTGCAACACGATTCAGTACAACTGAACACGATACAACACAATGCCTCACCGCACAACACAATGTCACATAATGTAACACACTGCAACACGATTCAGTACAACTGAACACGATACAACACAATGCCTCACCGCACAACACAATGTCACATGATGTAAACACACTGCAACACGATTCAGTACAACTGAACACGATACAACACAATGCCTCACCGCACAACACAATGTCACATGATGACGCGCACTGCAAATGATAGAATATATAAATTCAAAAACAATCCAACACAGCGCAATACGACACAATGTAACATGATACGACACGATACACTGGAAGATGGTATGATATCATGTAACACACATCCAACACAATGCCATACAACACAACACACTGTAACATGACACAGTACACTGCAACATAAAACAAGTTTCAGTTTCAGTTTCATCAAGGAGGCGTCACTGCGTGCGGGCTAGTCCATATACGCTACACCACATCCGCTAAGTTTTGAGACCACGCTACGCATGAGTTGAAGCTGATGGACAAATGAATTAATAACAAAGATGAGACAACTGAAGAAGAGGGTCTCGTGGCTATGACTCAGCGGATGTCTGACCTACGCATCAGCCCAACCTTGAATACCTACCGTTTTAAAATACAATTGAACACGATACAACACAATGCATCACCGCACAACACAATGTAACATGATGTAACACGCTGCAACACGATTCAAGACAATTCAACACGATACAACACAATGCCTCACCGCACAACACAATGTAACATGAGGTTTTAAAATACAAGACGACACGATACCATACAACACAACTACAACAAAATAAAGCATACCACCACAAAATCCATAATGAGACAATATAATGCAGCTATACAAAGCAGTACATCCGACGACAAAAAAAAAAAAAAAAAAAAGAAAAAGAAAACACTAAACAAAACCGTAGGGCTCATATTTTTTCTTAAAAGCCGTACAGCACACAAAAAACAGAGTATTTTTGTTGTTGTTTCAAACACTTTTCTAAACCACCCAAATCGGTCGACATGTCTGTAAGTACGCACTAAATAATGAAACAGCAGTTTGTACAGTTTATTGCTCACGCATGCATGTAAAGCATTCAAATACCACTGTAATAAGATATCGGAACAAAAACAGAATTTAACTTTATACATCTATACCGTTAGCTGATACCTTGAGATACTCCTACCTTTGATACCTTCCCCTCCCCCCTCCTTGAATTGTGGATGGATGCGGTAATCAGTCTGTCGATTCACTGACTTATTTATTGACAGAGAGAGAGAGAGAGAGGGTGGGAGGAGGGAAGGTAGATAATCCTTGCAAAGAAGCCCTCATCATATACTATTTTAAAGTTACTTTCCCTTACATCAGAGAGCTCACCACTTGCGCAACTCCGCTGGTGGTTAAGTGCGATCATCAAACAGAATTACATATGTTGTTAACTTTTGGAGAAAACAAGCCGTTCGGTTTACTTGGGTAACGTATGGACGAATCTAAATATAATCCCTATCCAGAATTTTGTAGAAGTGAAATTATTTACAACATCGCTTTCTTGTGGCCGGCCCTCACAGTCAACTGGACTGAGCACATTAACCTGACTACACCCCCCCCCCCTCCCTCCCTCCCCCTCCCCGTCTTTCTACCCGCCCACTCTCTCTCTTTTTTTTTTTCCCCACTCCCAAACGCCAAGCATAATCCGCCGCAATAAAATTAACTGTTTGGTTCCCGCACTTTGCCGTCCTGTTGGAAGGGGGATGGGAGCTGTAGAGGGGGAGGGATGATACAGGCAATAACAGACAGCAGTCGATTCCTATACGACGGCGCGTGGCACGTGCTTGCGTTAATTCCATGATCGAGGTCATCTAAATCGGGCTTCTGAACTAGTTTTGCCACGAAAGTAGGTTTGTGTCTTTTGCCTTGTCGCTCTCGGTACTACTGTTTTTTAAAAACATTTTTTTTTTCCTTTTTTCATTTCTGTCGTTCTAAGTTTCTTTGTAACTTCCTGTGTTTTATCACTAAAGGAAGTCGTTTGTCTCAGTTTTATTTCTCCACTATTGTCGATGAAGCGTATTATGCACGATCAACACAACAACAGAAAGCCGCTTTCTCTTGACTATCGATGTAAACGGTCCCCCCCCCCCCCCCCCCCCCCCCCCCCCCCCCCTTTTTTTTTTTTTTCTTCTTCTCCAATAATGATGCATGGATGTATAAGACACGAAAACAGTATAAAACATGTTTACACATAACGACAAAAGGGAAGTTAAAAAAAAAACCACAATACAAAAACAATCATCCAGCGACAAGACAGATGGTAATTTACATACAGTACAAGACAACAGTTTATTCATCGAAGTCAGACTACACCTATGCCCGAAGAACCTGTGCAAGCGTTTACTTTCTATACCACACCCACATCCTAAATTCTTACAAATACACAGGTACTACCTTCCACCTTCTACACACACAATATCCCTATATTCCCCTCCTTCATACACACACATACGCCCCCCCCCCCCCCCCCCCCCCGACTCACTCTACATCTTCTCTCCAATACACACATAATACTTTACAGCAGACTCCATGAAAGCCTTGTTCAGAGATTTCCCACCTGATGTGATCTTTGAAGTTCTCAAAGAGATCGACATTTTTCATCTGATTTAAGAATTTACGAGGAAATTTTCAACGAAGTTTCCGGTGTGTCTTTTGAAAGTGTATGTTAATGTGTTGTGTGGACGTATTGTTGTTGTTGTTGTGAATCATTTTTTAAATGTGACTTGAGGGTTGACTTCAACGCGGAAACAGCCCTGATATGGCCCTTTGCGGTCGGCTGGGCTCTAAGCATCATCATCATCATCATCATCATCGTCATCCTCCTCCCTCCACTCTCTCTCTGCAATACACAGCTCCACTCTCCACACACACACACCTCCTCCCCCTTACACTGCGACCCTCTTGCTTCTCCTCACTCTCCCCCTCCCCACTCACACACACAAGCCCCCGCCCCCCCCCCCCCACACCTCCTCCCGTCCTTTCACCCACCCCCCCCCCGCAAAACTCACCACGCCCTCTCTGGTGATGAGGAAGGCAGCGGGACCGCCGATGGCCGACACCGGCGCGTGCTCGAAGGTGACCTCGGCGTTCACGCCCTGGTCGTCGTCCCTGGCGGCCACGATGCCCACGAAGGTGCCCGCCCGGCATCCTCGGGCACGCTGAAGGAGTAGCCGTGGTCGTTGAAGCGGGGCGGCATGTCGTTGACGTCCTCCAGCGTGATGAAGACGGTGGCGGAGCCCGTCAGGGGAGGGAACCCCTTGTCCACAGCCAGCACCTTCACCACCAGCCTCTCGGATTCCTAGCACACACACACACACACACACACACACACACACACACACACACACACACACACACACACGCGCGTGCGCGCGCGCTTCAACGAGGTGACACACCCTGATATGTCTCTTTGCGGTTGCTATGAGCCCTGATATGTCTCTTTACTATGAGCGAGATTACCTTACACACACACACACACACACACACACACACACACACACAATCACAGCACTCACACACACATCTGACACACACACACACACACACACACACACACACACACACATTTCTGAGTTGACTTCAACGAGGTGACAGCCCCGATATGGATCTTTGCAGGCTAAAAAGCGAATTTACCTTACTTTACACACACACACACACACACACACACACACACACACACACACAAACACACAACAAACACACACACACACACACACACACACACACACACACACACACACACACAATCTGAGCATTCTCACTCACACACACACACACACACACACACACACACACACACACACACTTGTGAGTTGACTTAAACGTGGTGACAGCCCTGATATGGCTCTTTGCAGGCTATGAGCGAGTTGGGCCCCACGAACCACTTTCTGGCAACCGTCAAACGACGGAAGATGGCATGGTTTGGCCACGTCATTCGTCGCAACACCCTCTCCAAAACCATCCTCCAAGGTACCGTTGAAGGAGGGCGCAGACGAGGACAGCAGAGAAAGAACTGGTCCGACAATATAAAGGACTGGACCAAAATGACCGTGCCAGATCTCCTCACGACAGCCACCACAGAAGAGCCTGGAGAGAAAACGGCGGCTGCCTCTCCACGTCCCCCCCAACGACCCCAGCGGTCAGGGGAATGACTGACTGACGCGAGATTACCTTACTTTACACACACACACACACACACACACACACACACACACACACACACACACTGATCACTCTCTCCTACACTGACCACACCATCCACACCTCCCTCACCTCCCTGTCCAGGGGAAGCAGAGCGATCATGGTGCCGTTGTCCAGGATCCGGAAGAAGTGGTCGCGG
>JADBJO010003518.1:135000-145000 GCA_016801955.1 Conus betulinus
CTTTCTCATTTTCTCCGTCATTTTATCTCACTTTCACCCTTTCCGTATCTTTCTCTCTGTTCCCCCTATTTCCCATCATTCTCTCTCTCTCTCTCTCAGTTTCTCCATCATTCATACTCACTTTCCTCCCAATCACCTCTATGCATCGTTCTCCTCCTTCATTCTCTCTCTCTCCACGATTCTTTTTCTCACCCGCCCCGCCAGTTTCTCCATTGTTCTCTTTCCTTCTTGTTCTCTCCCCTGCCATTTCTCTCTCACTCTCTCCACATCAGTCGCCTTTCTCTCTCTCTCTCTCTCTCTCTCTCTCTCTCCTCTCTCCATTATTCTATTCACCCAACCTTCATCACTGCCTCGATTATTCTCTGTCTTTCTTATTCTCTCTCCCCCCCCCCACCTCCATCATTCTCTCTCTTTCTAGCTCTATCCTCGTCATTTCTCTCTTTCTTAGTACTCTCTCTCTCTCCCCCCGTTATCTCTCTGTTTCTCATTCCACAACCATTCTCTCTCTTTCTCACTCTCTTTCCATCCTTCTGTCTCTCCACACAGATCTATGTCTTAGTCTCCCTTCCTTCTGTCACTCTTCCCAATCCTCCTCTCTCTTTCTTTCCCCGTCATCCGCTCTCTTTCTTTACTCTCCGAATGTTTCTCTCTCTCTCTCTCATCCCGGGTTTTCGCTCTCCTCTCTCTCTCTCTCTCTCTACTCTCTCTCTCTCTCTCTCTCTCTCGCTGTGTGTGTGTGTGTGTGTTGTGTGTGTGTGTGTGTGTGTGTGTGTGTGTGTGTGTGTGTGTGTGAGTGAGTGACTCTGTGTGTGTGTGTGTGTGTGTTGTGTGTGTGTGGTGTGTGTGTGAGAGTGTTAGTGTTAGTGTGTGTGTGTGTGTGTGTGTGTGTGTGTGTGTGTGTGTGTGTGTGTGTGTGTGTGTGTGTGTACGCGCGCGCGCGCAGCGCGTGCACGTGCCCCCACACACATGCGTAGGGGTTGCATATTTCTCTTTCTCGAGTTTGTAGTTGTAGCCTGTTCCTTTTGAAAGTCTGCATGTCGACAAGAGTGTTCGCTTTCTTTCCTTGTTTCCGCTGTATTGATTTGCGCTTTTTTTTCCCGTGAACTTTCTAATTTTTTCTTTTTACTTTTTATTTCTTTTTTTTTTCTTTTTTTTTTTTTAGTACTTTTGTCCTTACGGCTGATTGGAAGCAAGATTTCTAATTTCCTTATCTCATTACCCTGGGAAAAAAAAATTCGTTCGGTCGTTTTTTTTCTCTGTTTGTCTGTCTGTCAGTCTGTCTCTCACTCTCTTGTCGCTATCGCTTTTTTCGTTTCCTTCTGCTTTCTTCTTTCCTTTTAATCGTGTTTGGTTTTTTTTTTTCTCTCTCTCTCTGACGAACGACCTTCAGCATTCACTGTCTTCCCCTACTCTCCCCCCCCCCCTCCTTCAGGCTCTCTATCTGCCTCTTTACCTCACTCAGCCTCCCTGTCCCCTCTCTGTCCCCCGCCCCCTTCCCCATCCTCGCCCCCCTCCCCCCCCCCTGCTGCTTAACTGACCAAATTGAACTGCGGACATTTAGAACGCCGGCAGTCGTTTGATCCTACCGTTACTCAAACAGCGTGAGACCGTCTAGCGAGCTTTATATCTTGGGACATTTTTTTTCTTTTTCTTCTTTTTTTTTTTTTTTTTTTTTTTTTTTTTTTGTTTTTTTTGTTGATGTGGTTGTTGTTTTGGGGGGATTTCATTCCGTTGTAGAAGACTCGTGTATCAACGATAAATTTTCAGACGGTGATGTATCGTAAGCGAGCCACAGTCTGTGTGTCTGTCTGTCTTCCTTCTCTGCCATTATCCGTGTAGGTCGTCTACAGGGTCGTCCCGATGTTACCTGATATTAATGTCACTTCACTTCCCGGTAGGGGTTGAGGGGGGGGTGGGGTGGGGGGGGGGGGGTCGTCGGGGGGAGAGGAGGGGTTTTCGCTCATTCGACGTTATTCAGAGGCCTAACCATGCTCGCGTTCAAGGTGGATTTTTATTTTCTTTGTTGTTGTTGTTGTTTTTTTTTGTTTCGAATCGAGAAAAGCCTTGAATGTTGTCTTTTAAAAAAAAATTATTTCCTGTTTTTTCTTCCTTCAGTGCCTGAAAAGGTCAAGGCTCGCTGTGTTTTGTCAAGGGGTTTGGGTTGTAGAACGGTGTATTGAGAGTTGCGGGCCTTGACACAGCGGCAGTTACACAGCGGTGAATCCGACTTAAAAAAAAAAAAAAAAAAAAAAAAAAAAGTCTTCTTCAACGTTTTCATCTGATCAGTTGCCAGGACGTGTCCTTTACAAGGAAAAAACAAAGTGTTCAGCCAGTACACAGACGCTGTTAGCGAGGTCTACCTACAGCTGAGGGTTGGCCATCACGGGCCTATTCAGCCATTCACTTGCTGACTGACTTGGAACAGTGATCAAATGTGACAGCATGAAGTTATAAATATAACACACACACACACACACACACACACACACGTGGTGGTGTGTGTGTGTGTGTGTGTGTGTGTGTGTGTGTGTGTGTGTGTGTGTGTGTGAGAGAGAGAGAGAGAGAGAGAGAGAGAGAGAGAGAGAGGTGTGCGCGCGTGCGCATGTGTGTGTGTACGCGCAAGCGCATATGTGTATGCGTGAGCGCGTATATGTGATGAGTGAGTGAGTGAGTGAGTGAGTGTGTGTGTGTGTGTGTGTGTGTGTGTGTGTGTGTGTGTGTGTGTGTGTGCACGCGCGCATATGTGTGTGTGTGTGTGTGTGTGTGTGTGTGTGTGTATGCACGCGCGCGCATGTGTGTGTGTGTGTGTGTGTGTGTGTGTGTGTGTGTGAGTGTGTGTTGTGTGTGTGTGTGTGTGTGTGAGTTTGTGTGTACGTGTGTGTGTGAGTTTGTGTGTGTGTGTGTATATTGCGCGCGCATGTTTGTGTGTGTGTATGTGTGTGTGTGTGTGTGTGTGTGTGTGTGTGTGTGTGTGTGTGTGTGTGTGTGTGTGCGCGCGCGCGCGCGCGCGTCAGAGTGAGCGCGAGCGTGTATGTGGGTGTGTATGCGCACGCGAGCGTGCATGTAGTATCTGCACGCGCGCGAACGCGTTGTTTGTACGCATGCGCACATGCATTAAGGGGGTAAAGCAATGCGTCTTATTTCTCTTCGTTCTTTTTTTTTTTTTCCCCTTAAATTTTCATACATAATTATAGCGATGAAGATTAACATGACACACCCAGTGCGCGCGTATGGACCCAAAGAAAGAGAAATGTCTCACAGATACACATAGGCTGACAATTACTGGACCTGCATCATATCCTACCCCTCTGAAAGATGTGACTGACTCGCATTATGGCGTTGGAATACTAGTTTCCCTCTACTTCAATCGTTTCTCCATGTCCAAACTGGGTGTTGTGATAACATCTGTGTTGCCTTGTCTTCTTTTCTGTTCTTCTTGTTACTGGCTTTATAAGCATTAATTCTTTCCGAATAAAAATGACTGTCATTCACATGTGATTTTGAAAGAAGTTTGTGTCCTCATACTGATCAAATTTTTTTTTAATGAAAAAAACAAAAACAAAAAACGCACGGGTTCTTGAGATTAGTGTTCATGTATGTGGGACATGAACATCAACAACAAAATCCTCAACAAAAAGCCTCAAAAACCAGCGCCTTGCCGAACTTTAATGAGCACCATTTCAATCATTATTCACAGTCCAACTTTAAATTCAAAGACATTTTCACAATATCAAATCTCAACTTTAAATTCAAAGTGTACGACTCGTGTATCTACAGGTTTGTCAGCGAACTCCAAAGTTCATTCACTACCCAAAAGCATTCACAGGCACATTCAAAGACTAGTTTCGTGTTTTTAGAAATGTACTGTAGGATCTTCATGTCTTGAAGATGAAGACCTTCTCCTTACCAAGCACACACACACACACACACACACACACACACACCACACACACACACAAACACGCATTATAATTCCACAGAGGGAAAAACTACGCACCAGAAAAAGAGAGGGGTGCTCGGAGAGAAACTCCACCCGAGTGTCAAGGGGGTTTGCTCGGATGGGGTCCCGCGAGTGGGGGGGGGGTGGGGGGGGGGGGGGGGGGTAGAAGGGAAGGAAATCAAACGACTAATCTCTCTCGGGCTTTGCGTCCTTGGTTACTGTGGGGGGGAGGGGCGGTGGGGGGGGGGGGGGGGGGGGGGGGGGGGGGGGGGGGGTCGGATTCGCATACTTAGCAAAGACCGCGCTCTCAGAAATTCAGTTTGCCAACAGATATTTTTCCTCCCTCTCTCTATTTCTCCTCCCTCCCTTTCTCTCTCTTCTCTCTCTCTATCTCTCTCTCTCGCTTGACAAACGATTATCATTTTCGGAAAAAACTTCAAAACTTTCCCGGGGGAAAGCCGGTAGCGTGCATGGCGATTTTCACCGAAAATGTTCACCGACCGTAAACCGTAGTCGGTGTCGTCTGTCAAAGACTTGACACTGGCACTGCTTTCACTCCAAGATCTTCGGAGACAGTAAGACCCCCCCCCCCCCCCCCCCCCCCCCTCCCCCATCCCATATGTAATTACAACTGTAACCCGCTGCTCCATGGAACGCTCCCATATGAGCCTGCGCGGCAAGTAGTTGTTTCATGTAGACTACTCCCCCCCCCCCCACCTCCCCCCTCCTCGATCGCGCTTGCCCCACGAGTTCCCTCCCCTCCCCCCCCCCCCCCCACTCCCTTCCGTCCTCCACTCTCCTTTCTTCCCCGCGGGCGCCCCATAACTATCAGATTCGGGTATGACCACTATCCTATGGTTATTTGATGCGTTTGTTGTTGCGGTCTCACAGGCGCGTGTTCATCACTGATGATCGTACTGTCTGCCAATGTAAAGCAACTTTATAAAAGATCTTTTTTGTTTTTCGGGAGGTGGGGATGGTGTGGAGGTGTTTTGGGGGGGTGGGAGGTGGGGGGGGGGGGGGGGGGGGGGTCCGTCTCGGGGGCAAATGGGTCTTCCTGTGTCTTTTGTAGGGGTTTGAAAAATGGCAGTGTTTACGTGGCAACATCAATACTGTGTCGCGTCATTGACGAGTGTCCCCCCTTATATGTCCAGGGACGGATGGGGAAGGAAAAAATCTGGAGGTATGGTGGGTACGAGAGAGCGACAGAGAGAGAGAGAGAGAGAGAGAGAGAGAGAGAGAGGGAGAGAGAGAAAGAAGAGAGAGCGAAAGAGGACAGGAGAGTGAGACACCCAGACAGACAGAAGTGAGAGACAGACTCCTTCTCTCTCTCCTTCCTTCACTCTCTCTCTCTCTGAGAGCGAGAGAGAGAGAGAGGGGAGGGAGAGGGGGGAATGATGATGGAGAGAGAGAGAGGAAGGGGCCCCTGAGAGAGAGGAGAGAGAGCGAGAGAGGAGAGCGAGCTCGCATGGGGAGAGAGAGGTGTGTGTGTGTGTGTATGTTGAGTGAAATTGAGAGAGAGCGAGAGAGCAGAGAGGAGGAGAGAGACCGAGAAGCGAGAAGAGGAGAGATGGGAGCTGGCCGCTGTGTGTGTGATGTGTGTTGTGTGTTTGCGGTGCGTGCGTTGGTGCGTGCCGTGCGTGTTGTGTGTTTGTGTGGGTGTGTGTGTGTTTGTGTGTTGTGTGTGTGTGTGTGTGTGCGTGTGTGTGCTGGGTGCGCGCGCGCGTGTGTGCAATGCGTGTACGTTGTGGTCTTTACCCTCAGACTGTCCCGTGGCGCTGGGGCCGAGGATGGCCACCATGATGTCACCGGCCGACTGTTGACCGTGTCCAGCACGCGCACGCGCACCAGAGCACGTGACACCTTGGGCGGCGAGCCCGTGATCCGTGGCCTCCACCACCAGTTCAAAGATCCGCCCCAGTCTGGTTCTCCACACTGAGGGTAGGACCACAGGACACAGGACCACACACACACACCACACACACACACACACACACACACACACATGAAATACAAACACATGAACACGCACGCACATACACACACACTGGAATAAAAACCGATATATACATACACACACTCACGCACATACACACACTCATACACACATGCACTCACACACATACATACACTCACACGCATGAATACAACACACCACATGTACATATGTACACAACACACACACACACACAAACACACACACTTACACAAAGGAATGCCTCTTTCTCTCTTCACACACACAAACACACACAAAAACACACACACACACTCACACAAACACCCACACACACACGACACCACACAACACACCACACACACACATACTCTGCCCTCTCTTCCTCTCCCTCTTTTCTCGGTTTACACACCATCACCCCGCCATCTATACTGGACCACACTCTGCGGTGGTTTACACACATATGCGAAGGGCGCTCGAAGGCGGACGGTCGCTCTTTTTTTCCTCTCTGGCTTTTGCACACCGCGGACCGGAACTGTTATACTGATTTAAACTGTACAGGAAAATAGAGCCGCAAACAGTCGTGTATCCCAAAGCGAGACGCAAGCGGCACGGTCGTGTTGAGGGTTGTTTAGACAAAGGCGTTTTGTCCGCGACCCCCGACTCCTAGGGGGTCTAGCAGGAAAAACCCTCCCGCAAAGGTCTGTTCCCAATGTTCTTGCACTGGTGAGGGTGGAGAGAGACCAAATTCTTTTTGTGTCCATCTCTCTGTTCTTTCGTCTTCAAACCAGTCTGCTTCTCCTCTTCTTCTTCTTCTCTTCTTCTTCTTCTTGCTTCTTCTCTTCTCTCATCTCAATGTCTTGCATCATTGGTAAAGAAGATGAATTATACATATATTTTTTTTTTTATTTGCTGCCCTGCCCTGAGTGATCTGAAAACTACACTTTATTTCAGCCCAAACAATACCCGGTTCCACGGAATTTTAGGTTAAGTTTTGTTCCTACTGACAAGGCTTGATACTATATACATTAAAAAGAAACCACCCACGTATTTGTATCAGGAGAAAGGGACGCTACTGAAGTTCTTTTTCGTGTTGTTATCGTTCTTGCTCAAAATTCCAGGTGCGAGTTTGCGAACTTCGGTGATCGATATCTCATGATCTGATGATCAACGAAATGTAAACTGGGTACTTTGGGGGGGTTACTGTATCCATAACTACCTAAATTGAAAGAATAAGTCGTGTCTCTTGTAGTCCTTTAAAGACTGCGAACTGTGACTTCGTAGAAAATGTTGTATTTCAGTTTACTTAGTGAAGAATCTCTTTTGGTTGATTGATTCTTTGATTTGTATGCCTCACTGAAATTCTTTTCGTTTACTTTAGTTACGCGTGTCCTTTTCCGTTTCAATAAGGAATCTAAATCTTATCTGCATGACATTTTGAGTTTTTTCTTTCAACTTTCTCTCTGTCGCTGTGAATCTGTCTGTCTGTCTGTCTGTCTGTCTGTCCTCCTCCCCTAGTAGCGAAGCGTCGAGCGTTCACATTCGTATATTGCCGGTTCGAATCCCGTTAAAAGCCCGACAGATATGAAAGTATATTTTGGCAACCCACCTTCACATGCTGTGGATCTGAGGATAGGAGTGGAAGAAAAGCAAACTCACCAGCTCCCCCCAACCCTCCCCTCTCCCTACCACGCATCCTGCCCTTCTGAGCCAGCCTCTTACCTCTTATACTTTTTTGTACTCCCAGTTCTTACAGACAGGGAGTACTGTGTGTCTGTCTCTCCGTGGTCAAAATGTGCTCCACTCGCTCCATACAAAACTACTGGGCTGATCTTTCTGAAAACTTGTAGGCTCATTATGGGTCATGGATGATGCCCGATGTGTTATTTTATCATTATAGTCTTTACTTACTTACGGCCATAACGGTTTTTCTTCTGTATAGACTGACTATCTCAAAAAGTACTTGGCTGATCTTTCTGAAAAATTTGTAGGTATGTTGATTATGGGTCACGGATGATGGCCGATTAAAAAAAAAAAATTTTTACCGTCATAAGCCGTTTTTTTTTTTTATGGAATATCTCAGAAAGTACTTGGCCGATCTCTTTCTGAAAAATGTAGGTATGCTCATTATGGGTCACAGATGATGGCCAGTGGTTTTACCAGAATAGCCATTTACTAACGGCTATAGCGGCCCAAAACGGTTTTTTCCTCTTTATGGAATATCTGACGCGTATTCAAGATAAACTGGGAGTACGTTTATTGAAAGATGCTTTGCATCTTGTTTTTTTCTTTCCCATCTTCAGTGCTGCTGACGCCGTGGCAGTGCATCCACGCTGCTGCCCGCTCCTTCCGACTCCCATCGTCCACAGCCACAGCCCGGCCCGACCCGCTGCAGCCCCGGCATCGGTAATCCACAGGCAGCAGTCACTGTCAAGTCGTCAAGAGGCGACCCGCTGGAGGAGACTCTGGTGGCGCCTGTTCTGATCCAACATAACGCAGGACAACCACCTACTACCCCCCCCCCCCCCCCCCCCCCCACTGACGACAATAATTGCTTAGTCGCGGAGCCGGCGTGAGTGAGCTCTCCCTCCGGAGGGCGCCACCACGTCCGTCCAACGACAGCCCCCCATGGACTCGCCGATACGGTGACCCGACAGAATCAAAACCAAGGCCATAGACGTGGAGAGGAACATCGAAACTGAGGTCACCATGAGAGGAGGGCATGAAGGGCCACAGACTTTGAGACATTTAAGACAAAATCTGATCGATGAGTCCGATCCATTTTTTACCTGGCCTCCCCTACATCCCATCCGCTGTATTCCCTTCAGTGGCAGTGGACGTTAAATCTGAATACAACTCACTAGTCTCCACCTCGTCCCGTCCCCCTAACCCCTCTCCAACCCCTCCACACTCCCCCCCCCCCCCCCCCCCCCTGTCTCCCTCTCTTCCTTTTTTTCTCTCTCTTTCTTCTCTCGCTTTGAAATCTCGTCGTCGTGGCTAGCTACAGTTTTTCTTTCTAAACCCATTCCTTCAAACTCCGATGTTACATTTTTTTTGTGTTTTTTTTTTTTTTTTTCCCCTCCTGCGTCTTTGCCTTTAAACCAGTCCTCCTCTTCCGTACATTGCGCGTTGTCGGAGCCAGCGGAGCAAAGCTTTGTGTTGGGCCGTGTCGCTTCGTGCGTCCTTTGTTTTGTTTTGTTTTGTTTTGTTCTTCTCGGATGTCTTCCTATCTGCTTCCCCCCTCCCCCCCCCCCTTCTTCTCTTTCCTTTTTTGTTTCTTTTTCTTTTTTTTTCCTTAGATCGTGGCCAATTGCTGTTCAGTGTTTTTGTTGTTGTTGTTGTTGTGTTGTTGTTGTTTACTGTTGTTGTTGTTGTTGTGGGTTTGTTGTTGTTGCTTTTTGTTCTTCTTCTTCGCGGTCGAAACTTTGTCTGTCAGTTTTTTGTTTATTTTAATAAGCGCGGTCGTGAACGTTTCTCTGTGTGTCTCTGTCTCTCTGCGCGCGCGTGTGTGTGTGGTGTGTGTGTGTGTGTGGTGTGTGTGTGTGTGTGTGTGTGTGTGTGTGCGTGTGTGTGTGTGTGTGTGTGTGCGTGTGTGTGTGTAATGGTTTTTGACTGATCTGTCCCTTTCCAGGTGATATTACGACCTCTTGAACAGCCGTTCAGTGTTTTGCAAGGACTCCTCCGTATGTGTTGTTAGGATTTGACAATATCACTACTGGAACTTACTTCAGTTACCCGCGTATTTATAGGGTACCTGTTGGCACCGTAATTGTTTCTCATGTAAGAAAAAAAGAGAAAAAAGAACACACACACATAGACACACACATACATACACACACACCACACACACACACGCGCGCGGCACACCACACACACACACACACACACACACACACACACACACACACACACTATTCTGCTTCCCCTAATGATGCATGAAGATGGTATGACTTTTTTTTTCTGAATCTCATTTCAGCATTTTGCATGAACAGACGCAAATCGCGAATTACGGAAAACTGTGTGGTAAAAGCGTATGACCAGTATACTTTATCTCATACACAGAGAAAGAAAGACATCGAGTGAAGACAGTTTGTTGTCACTCTAAT
>JADBJO010003518.1:150000-167500 GCA_016801955.1 Conus betulinus
TACCAAACCGAACCAAGCAAGCCGACAAACAGGCTGTAACCCCCTCCCCGTGTCCCTGGACGGTAAGCGGTAAGTCGTTAGACAGTGATGGATGGAAAACGTAGCTTTCATATAATAACAGACCAGAACGGGATAGTTGCAGGTGCAGTAGGGTGAGGCGAGGGTAAGGAGGTGCGAGGAATAGGAGTGGGAACTCCAGAAGCGATGACACCCAGACCCACTCACTACACCCCCACACAACACACCCACGCACAGAGAGGATGAGGGGAAAAAAGAATGAACCGACAGCCATCGTTCAATGAAGATGTAGAGAAGTAAGGAGAGGCAACGATTCGAAGGGCATAAAAACTTATGGCAATTCTATTAAGAAAGTAAGACTATGATCATCACTGTGATCTAGACGTTGTGTGTTTGTGTGCTGTGTTTTGTGTGTGGTGTCTGTGGTGTGTGACCTGTTGTGTTTTTGTGTGTATGTTTCCTCAGAGAAAACACTACCTCAATTATGCTACTTATCTCTCGTTAGAGATCCCTTCATCACTCTGTCCTCTGTTTCTCGACTGTGTGTGTGTAACTCTTCGCCTCCTAACAACATAATAAGAAATAGATAAGACTAAAGAAGAAGAAGGGCAGAAGGGACTAGAAGAATAGAGAAAGAAGTACCGTTAGGATGGAGGATGGGAACAAGAAGGAGCGACGAGGATGAAGGAATAGGAAGAGAGGAGATGGAGAAGAGAGAGCTGGAGAGAGAGGACGAGAAGGAGGAGGAGGAAGAGGAAGAGAGAGGAGAGGAGATGTTTATATCCGTAGACGAGAAAGAGGCGTCGAAGCACGAGGGATTTCAACGTAAGACGGGACGAGAAGGAGGAGATGGAGGGAAGAAGGAGGTATATAGGCAGGAAGAAGAAGAAGTGATGCATGGTGAACGAATGATTACGGATAATGAATTATAATGGTAATAAAACATGATGAAGGATGATTAAGGTGACTGAAGGAGAGGCAAGGAGGACGGAAGGAAAGAATGGAGGAGTCGTTTGGGGAAGAAGAAAACAACGCAAAGAATAGAGGTGAAAAAATACTCTCAGGCGGAGGAAGAGGACGACAGGAAGAAGCGGAGAGGAGGTTAGGATGAGGAGACGGGGAGGAGAGGAGGAAGAAGGAGGACGGTGGCGGTGAGAAGAAGGCGGAGAGGGAGGAGGAGGAGGGGGCGGAGGAGGAAGGAGTAGGAGGTGGATGGAGGAGGGAAGGGAAGGAAAGAAGGAAGGACGGAGGAAACAACGACAAAGGAATGGAGCAGCCGAAAAAAGATCCGGGAGGAAAAGAGAAAAGAAGGGGAGGAGTAAGGGGGAGTGAGGAGAAGAAGGAGGAGGAGGAGGAAGAGAAGAGGAGGGGAAGAGGAAGGAGGTAGAAAGAAGGAAAGAAATGGAAGGAGAGAAGGAGGAAGGAACGAAAAGCGAAGGGAGGAACGGAAGACAAGAGGGGAACGGAAGGAGGAGAGGAGGGGGAAAGGAAGGAGAGGGAAGGTGACGGGAAGAGAGGGGAGAAAGAAGGACGGAAGGAGGGGAAGGAAGGAGAAAACAAACGAATAACAATGGAGGCGAAAAAGACCGCAGCGGGACGAGACAGAGGAGAAGCAAGAGGAGGCGGTCGGACGGAGGCAGAGAAGGGGAGGAGGTAGGATGAGGAGGAGGAAAGGAGGAGGGAGGAGTGAAAGAAAAGAAGGAAGGAGAAGGAGAAGAGTTGAGGAGGAGGAGGGGAAGAAAAAATGAGGAGGACGGAGGAAGGCAGGGAAGGTGGTGTTTTGGAGGAGGAGAAAAAGACGGCCAGGAAGAGCTAGAAGTAGGGGTAGGGGAGGCGGAGAAGCAGGAAGCAGGGAGGGAGGGCTTAAGGGGGGGGAGGGAGCCGGGGGAGGAGGAGGGATGGAGGGAGGAGGAGGGAGGAGCGGCAGGCGGTGAGGAGGCGGAGGAGGAGGGAAAAGGCATGAAGGAACGGACGGAAGAGGAAGGAAAGGACAGGAACGGAAGGAAAGAGGGAAAACCCCCACGCATGGGGGCGGAAAAGAAAAACGACAGCGGAAGGAAGGGACGAATAAGAGAGAAGTTGAGAGGAGAGGAGGGGAGGAGGTAGGAGTAGGGGAGAGGAGGAGGGGCAGGAGGAAGGGTATAAAACTTCATAACAAAGAAACAAACGACGAAACAACAAAAGGGGACAAAGAAAAGATAGGCCGGAAAAAAAGAAGAGAACGTAGACAGAAGACGAGAAGAAGAACGAAGGAAAAAGAAAGAAGAAGGAACAGGAGAGAGTTATAGTGATGACGAACGGAGTTGCGGATCAAGATCGATGAGCGATGTGGCAAGTGGGCCACAATGACCAAGAAGAAGACACACGCAAGGAAGACAGAAAGATGGGCGAAGACGGAGGCGGAGAGTGATGTGTGTGTGTGGGGGGGGGGGGGGGGGGGGGGGGCGGGGGGGGGGGGGGGGGGGGGGGGGGGGGGGAAGCAAGGGGGGGGGTGGGGAGCAAAGGAGAGAAGGGGGGGGGGGGGGGGGGGGGGGTGGGGGGGGCAAAGGAGAAGGAATGGGCGGGGGGAGCAAGGGAGCAAATCAGCGGGGGGGGGGGGGAGGGTGGGGGGGGGCGGGGGGGGGGGGGGGGTGGGGGGGGGGAGGGGGGGGGGGGGGTGGGGGGGGGGGGGGGGCGGGGGGGGGGGCGGGAGCAAAGGAGAGAGGGGGGGGGGGGGGGGGGGGGGGGGAGGCAAAGGAGCGGGGGGGAGGGAGCAAGGGGGAGCGGGAGCAAAGGGACATCGAAGGAGGGAAGGACGAGAAGGGAAAGGAGAAGGAGGTGGAAGATGAACAAAAAGGAGGGAGGAGAAAAACAAAAAAAAGCAGGACAAGAACAACAAGAAGAAGGAGGGAAAAGGTAGGGGCGGGGAAGAGGAGGGGAAGGGAGGAGGAGGAGGAGGAGGAGGAGGAGGAAGAAGCAGAAAGGAAAGAAGAAGAAGAGAAGAGAAGAAGGAAGCGAAGACTGAAGAATGGAAAGAGAAAGAAGAGAGAAGAAGAGGAAGAAGAAGAATGAAGGAAAAAAGAAAGAAAATAAAGACAAAAAATGAAGAAGAAGAGAGAAGGAAGAAGAGAAGAAGAAGAAGGAGAGGAGGCAGGAAAGGAGAGGAGGAGGAGGAGAAGAGAAAAAGCAAGAAAGAAAAGTGATGGGAGGAGGCGGTAGGGAGGGTGAGGAGGGTGGGGCAGGAGAGGAGGAATAGACGAAGAAGAAAAAGAAGAAGAAGAAGAAGAGAGAAAAGAAGAAAGAGGAAAGGAAGAAGAAAGATAGGAGGAGAAGGACCGAGAAGGCCGACGAGGGGGAGGAGGAAAAAAAGAGCGGTAAGGATTAAAGAGGAAAGGGGAACATCGTTCTTCGTTCATGGAGATGTCACTTCAAGGGCTTTTTTGTCATTGAAAGAAATACGTTGTCTTGTCCTTTGGGGGGGTACTTTTAGTCCTTTTTAAGGGAATTTGCTTTATCTCATCGAGAGACATCTCTTCCTTTCTTTCTTCCGGGGCAAGTTTCCCTTCACGAAACGTTTCCTTGTTTGTCGTGGGGTGCTCCTTGTGTCTGCATACGCGTGGTGGGTGAACAATGATTCGGAGCTTTGTACATGTGAGTATTTCAGCACTGGGGCGAAATTACCCTTCTTACTATGTGCTGTCGAGTTCTTCCTAAACTTAATTCATACTCTGGAAGGGTAACAACAAGCGAAACAAGATGCTTGAACACGTGCGCTGATTTAATTCACTTCAAAAAGAAAGTCTTCAATGCTGATTAAAAACAGACGTCAACAACAATAATTCAAGAAACCATGCTCAGCAGACGATAAATGAAGATTCCATCCAACTACATCGCACTGAATCGGTTCCTCAGGGTTTTTGTTTTCGTTGTGAAAGAGGGAAAGGGGGGTTGGGGGAGGGGATGAGGGCGGGAAGGAGAGGGTGGGGTGGGGGTTTGGGGGGGGGGTGGGGGCGAAAAAAGTGGGGGAAGAAGGGAAAGGAAAGGGGAAGGGGGGGGGGGGTGGTGGAGGGGGATGGAAAAAGAGGGAGGAAAGAGATCTTGCAGGCGGAAAAAACGCGCGCATTCAAGCAGACAAACAGGGCGAGCACAATCCATTCTCTAGGTTCTTGTAATTGGCTTTTCACCAGATGAGGAAAAGACAAGCGATGGAAAAAAAAAGAAAAAAAATATCAATAAATAATAAAAAAAACAGAACATAAAAGTATTAATTAGGTTAAAAGAATAAATGAGAAGTGAGGCTGAAACACACACACACACACACACACACACACGCACACAGAGAAACACACGAGAGAGAAAGAGAGAGAGACAGCAGAGAGAGAGAGAGAGGGACATGGACAGACAGATAGACAGACAGACAGACAGACGGGGCATGGTGAGGGTGGGCCATACGGACAAAGACAACGGCATATCATTCAGAAGTTCACAGATGCATACCGAACACGTCTAAGGCCCATCCTAGCAATGCCATTCAACTCCACACAGCAGAAACCACACCTTCAGTCTGCACGACAATATTTCTCCCATCCCCCTCACCCGCCCACACACACGCACGCACGCACGCACGCACGCGCGCCACACACACACACACACACACACACACACACACACACACACACACACACACACACACTGCCCGCAGAGTTATAGAAACCCCCCTACCCCTTTCCCCCCCATCCTGTCTTGCTATTAGTTTGTTATCATTGATTAAAACGCGGGATAAGTGTGTAGATTATGCCCCTGTTGCGCTTCCGTCAATCCCTTGTACGATATCAACTTGAAAACATTCATTCAGATATGATTGTCTGTCCGTTTTCGCCTTCTTTCTCTCTCTCTCACTCTGTCTCTCCTACACACACACACACACACACACACACACACACACACACACGCACGCGCGCGCGCGCACACATACACACACACACACACACAACAACACACATACACAAACACAACGTAGTACACACACACTCGCTCTCTCTCTCTCTCTCTCTCTCTCTCTCTACACTTGTTTGCACGTGTTTTTAACAGATTGACCGTGCTCACCGCTCTGACCCACAAAGCACAGTTCACTGCCACTGCCAAAAGTGACATGCTACCCCCTCCCCCCATCTGGATTCAATTAAATTTGTTTTGGCCATCCAGCAAATATTTTTTTTTTCCATCGATGAGTAAATGACCAACTATCATCGCCGCTCTCTTTTCCCTCTGACCTCACTTGGGAGGGAAGGCCACGGTCTGATTCTTCTGATTCGAGAGAAGTCCTCTCCCACAAAAACGTTACTTCCTTTCAATTTTTTTCCTGGCTTTAAAGATCTTTACTTTGCCTTTGTAAAAAAGAACATCGGGCAAAGACGGGCGAATCTGGTTTAGAATTTAGTCTGTGAACCCGATCGAACTCGGTGTCATGTGTCAAATCTAGCTCATCAGACAGGAGGTCATGTATTTTATATTCACACTGCTCGTTAGATTCATTTTTTATCTCTCGGGATGCCCTAGAAAATGAGATTGTTTCGCTTTGACCTCCCTTCAAAAGTCATCAGTTTTTTTTTTTAATTGTTCAATTCTGGCAGCGAGATCCGAGTTCCTTTTTTTTTTTTTTTTTTGCCAGAACAGAATTCTCTTTTTTTTCAAAGGCCCCATATCCTTCCTCAAATCCCTCACACCATTTTGCAATGCAGCGAACAGTTCGTTTTGCCAGTCGTCAATGCTTATAAATATCTAGGTGTATTATTCTCAACACGCTTGAGTTTTGTTGGTGCAGGCAAAGACCTTTCAAGTATTGCAAAAAATATTTTACTTTGCATTATGAAAAAGTTGTTATATATTCTTAATAGTTCTTCATTTACGCTATTACTGTTTGATACTCAGGTTCAGCCGATTGTACAGTACGGCTCTGAGCAATGGGGACTAGAAAAAAAAAGCGGCTGTCTATTGTGAATCCGTTGATATCTTTGCTCTGAAGAGATTTCTAGGTGTAGATAGACGGACTCCAAACGATCTCATTCACGGTGAAACTGATCGATTTCCCATTCATATTGTTTCTGCTGTCAGATGCATCTGCTACTGGCTCAAATTGATACAAATGGATGACTTCAGAACTCCTCGTAGGGCGTACAGCATGCTTTATGACTTAGATACTAAAGGTAAAAGTAACTGGGTGAGCAAAGTGCGCCTCTGGCTGTTTGACTATGGATTTGGTTTTGTCTGGCTGAATCAAGCGGTTGGTAATATTAAAGAATTCTTATGTCTTTTCCGCCAACGGCTGGCTGATGCAGATGGCAGAAATGGTCCAATCACATTCATAACAGTGACAGGTTTAACTTTTACAGGAACTTTTGCTTATGTTCATAACCTGAAACTGTGACTTAGCCTTGGATATAGACAGCCACCTAAAACATGTCACAGCAAAGTTCAGACGAGGAATTGCTGCGTAAGCCATCCATCATCTTTTAAGATATCGATCATGTAATGATTACGATTTGCTTTGTCCTTTACGTAACGAGTCAAAGGAAACCGAAGTGCACTTCGTCCTGTCTTGTCCAGCTCTCATGAGCATCAGAGACAAGTTTATTAAGCCCAAATATTACAGACAGCCATCTTTGTTTAAACTGAGCCTACTCTGTTATCTACTTCTGCTGAAGTTGTTGAAAATATTTAATGTTTTTGTTCAAATCCTCTAAGTATGGAAATTTACACTTTTTGAATCCCCCCCCCCCCCCCCCCCCCCCCCCCCCCCCCCCTGTGAATTATTTGTGTGTTTGTTCAGTAATTTAATTCCATTGTTTACGACTTTGGTGCTATGAATGTTCACACACCCCTTCATTAGGGCCTTGGTCTATCATGTGAATAAATCATCTGAGTCTGGATCTAAATCTCTATCTTACACACACACACACACACACACACACACACACACACACACACGCACACACACGCACACAGAGAGAGGTACACACACACACACACACACACACACACACACACACACATGCACACACATCCGCAACTCAGAGACACACAAAGGACAGACAGACAGACACACACACACACACGCGCGCGCGCGCGCACACACACGCACACCCATCCCCCCACACACACACACACACACACAGAGGCCACTTGCTTGCTCGCTTTGTGATGTTAAAAGTGGGTTATGTAATCACCAAATCAGGATGTCGATCTAATCTTGACCAAACAGAATCCGCCATTTCACAAGGAATTGAATGCATACGACATAGCGCTAAAACTGCCTTCTGGTCATATTCCACACAAACATTTCCATCTCAGTGAGTCTACTCCCCCCCCATCTCTCCTCCCCCTCCACTCTCCAAACTCTCCGCCCTACCCCCCCCCCCCCCCCCTTCTTCCTTCCCTTCTCTCGCTTGTGTGTGTGTGTGTGTGTGTGTGTGTGTGTGTGTGTGTGTGTGTGTGTGTGTGTGTGTGTGTGTGTGTGTGTGTGTGTGTGTGTGTTGTGTTTCTGCAAACGCACCTTGTCTTCCAGCCATTTGTATAACATTACTGCATTTCGGGGTGGAGAAGAGCAACGCGACAAGTAAGAAGGAGAATTCAAATCACTCACTGATATCGGACAGTCGTCACACTGCTCCCCTCCTCGACCCACCCACCCCCTTCCCCTCAAAGAAAAAGAGGTAAACAGAAAGAAAGGAAGGAAGAAAGAAAGAAAAAGAAAACAAAAGAAAAGGAAAAAGAAACCCCTTCGCGATGGATGCATTTTTTCACTGCGTCACCATCTTCGTAAGCAAGAGAGTACAGTGGCAGCAGGATAGTTCTTCTGGTCAAGTAGGGAGTAAGCGCTACATACTTTACTCTCGTACAAACAACTTCAACCAGACCCTCTCAAGCACAACACATGGGTCCACACAAGATTTTCTTCTTCTTCTTCTTCTTCTTCCCCCCCCCCCCCCCCCCCTCTCTCTCTCTCTCTCTCTCTTTGTCCTAAGGCAGACAGGCGTAAAGTTGAATGTCGCTCTCGACCGTCCACTAAAACAGATCTGCAACACAGAACGAACTGTTGCCAGGGTGGGGAGTGGGGGAGAGAGGGTTGTTGGATGGGGTGGGGACAATGGGGAGAGGGTGAGGGGGGGGGGGGGGGGGGGAGAAGAAGAGGGGAAGGGTGGATGGGAGGCAGTTCGGGTGGTGAGAGTCCGAAGGATTGGTTGTAGTCGCGGACGCTTCTTTCTCTTTCTCTGTGTGCAGAGAGACACTACAACCCCCCCCCCCCCACCCCCCTCCTGCACCCTGAAAAAAAAAAAACCCAAAACACACACCTGCGGCTCTTTCTACTCCTGTTTTTTGTTTTCTCCGCTTCCTAGTTCCATGAGAACAATGCCAAAGCTTACTCTTCTTTTTCATCTCACGCTCTCTGCCTTTTACTATTATGGCACAACCGATGTTAGGTAGATAGATACTCAAGGTCTGACCGGTGCGGTGGGATAATGCGTAGGTCAGACATCTGCTAAGTTGTAGCCACGAAACGAAGCCGGAAATAGCTCATTGGTAGGGCGCCGGACTCGTAATCCAAGGGCTGCGGGGTTCGAATCTCAGCCGGGCCGTTTAGGTAGAGGGGGATTTTCCCCTCGGGGTTAACATTGGCTCTGACTCCATTCCCCATACAGTCCTTCGAATGGGACTATAAACTGAGGTTCCGTGTGTGAACGCACGCATAACATCTTGAACACACTTAAAAAGAAAAGAAAAAACAATCACCAACTTTCGGAAGAGAAGGCCAGTTTGGCCGTTGGTATGGATGACACGTTACACATTGCATCCCTTCCTTCCCCGAAGATGGAGTATGGCTGCCTTAATGGCGGGATAGAAATCGGTCATACACACAGAACTCCACTCCCTTTGTTGGGTAGATGGGATTAATACTTGCCTACCATATAGGGAGTGTCCCACAGGAGTATCAGCCTGTGTACGCAGAAGAAGAAGAGTAGCCACGAGACCCTTTCTTTCATCTCAGTCATTAATACCTTTATCCATCAACTTTAAATCACGTGGGGGTGAGGGGAAATCGTGGATGCTGTTGATATCGTTAATACGTGGGTTTCTTTCATTCTAACCCATAATCCCCCTCCCCCCCCCCCCCCCCCCCCCCCTACCTTACTCTCTAAGGAACTTTGTCAGTTCAGTTCAAAACCTCTCTCTCTCTCTCTCTCCGCTTCCGTCTCTTTCTCTGTTTCCCTCTCCCTTTATTTTTTAAATGAGTGGGTGGTGAAATTTCAAACAGATATGGGACGGGAAATGCATGTTTACACAACAACTCCATGCTACGGACAGTGTTTTCAGTAAACCCCCCCCCCCCCCCCCCCCCGAAACAACAACAACGAAAAAAAAAAAAAAAACCCGATCAAGTTGTCAGTCAACTATTATCTCCTTCTCTCTCTCCTTCCCTTTCCTTTTTTTTTAGTCTCCCCCTCCCCCTTCTCTCTTCTCTCTCTCCCTCTCACTTTTTTCTCACTCTCTTTTCTCTCTCCCCCCTTTCTTTCTTTCCCTCAATTTCTCAGACTACTCTCTCCTCTTCTCTCTCTCTCTCTCACTTTCTCGAACTCACAACCCTCTTCCTTCTCTCTCTCTCTCTCTCCCTCAATCACTTTCTCTCACTCTCTCTCTCTCCTTTTCTCTCTCTCTCTTCTCTCTGTCTCCCTCCCTCCTTCTCTCTCTTTCTCTCTCATCATTTCTCACACTCTTACTCCTCCTCTTCTCTCTCTCACTCTTCCTTTCTCTCACTCACAACCTTCTTCCTACTCTCTCTCTCTCTCCCCTACTCACTTTCTCTCTCACCCTTTTTTTTCTCTCTCTTCTCTCTGTCTCCTCCCCCTCCGTCTCTCTCTTTCTTTCTCTCACTCTTACCTCCTCTTTTCTCTCTCACTCTTCACTTTCTCTCTCTCACACCCCTCTTTCTCTCTCTCTCTCTCTCTCTCCTCTCTCTCTCTCCCCTCCTCCTCTCTCTCTCTCTTCGCTTCCTCTCTCTCCATCTCTCTCTCTCCCTTCTCCTCTCTCTCTCCTTTCTTCTCTCTCTCTCTTTTATTCCTCTCTCTCTCTCCCTCCCTCCTCGGTCTCTCTCTCTCTTCACCTCCTCTCTCTCTCCCTCGTCTCTCTCTCTTCTTCCTCTCCTTCCCTCACTTCTCTCTCTCTTCCCCTCCTCTCCCTCTCACTCCTCTCTCTTCCCCTTCTCTCCCTCCCTCCTCTCTCTCTCTCTCCGTCTCCTCTCTCTCTCTCTCTCTCCCTCCCTCTCTCTCTACTCAGTCTTCCTCACCTGCAGCAGAGGGTGGTTGGTGCGGGTGGTCTCGGACACGTTGACGTTGTAGGCGTACTTGTCGAAGACGGGGTAGTTGTCGTTGATGTCGGCCACCACCACCCTCACCGTCAGCGTCCCCGTCAGCGGGGGTCTGCCGCCGTCACGAGCCCCCACCAGCACCTGCACAACGACCCAGTCAGCCGGGGATCACTCAGTCAGCCATGGAGCAGTCAGCCAGCCATGGATCAGTCACACACGCACGCATAGACGCCTTTCTTTCAGACGTAATTTATAATGTTCGTGAAGTTCTTTCACCTCAACACACAACCATTTGTTTATAGCGTGCACATTTTGTGTTCATGCATAGACACACCTCTTGTCAAACGTAATTATGATGTTCGTCAAGTTCTTTTCCAGCTCAACACATCACCATTTGTTCATAGCGTGCACGTTTTGTGTTCACGCATACACATACTTCTTTCAAACGGATTCAAGATCTTAGTAAGTTCTTTTCCCTGTTAAAAACTATCATTTGTTTACGGCGTATACTTTTGTGTTCAGGCATAGATGCACTTCTTTGAGATGTGATTAAGATATTTCCTTGGGTCTTTTCCTGCAACGCACGTGTTCAGATATGACGTATACGTTTGTGTTCAGACAAAGACGCAAACGTATTAAAGACCTTTGTGAGTTTTTTTTTTCCCCCAATCAATACATATCATCATTTGTTTATGGTGTATTTATTTGTTTTCTGGCACAGACACACCTCTTTCAGTCGTAATTAAGATGTTCGTTAAGTTCTTTTCCTGCTACGCACGTAATCATTTGTTAATGGCGTATACGTTTGTGTTCAGACATAGACGCACTTCTTTCAAGCGTATTAAGATTTTCCAGTGAAACACATTATCATTTGTTTAAGGAGTGTACGTTTGTGTTCAGGTATGCGTTTTTTTTTTTTTTAAGATGTTCGTGAGCTTTTCTAGTGAAATACAAGGTGATCTGTTCGAGAGCATATATTTTTTCAGGCTGGATATAGTTCAGATGTGCTTCAGTTAGCCTTTTCCAGTCACACACACAGTGGTTTATTTAGGTGGTGTAGGCTTGTGGTGAGGCCCAGGCGTATTTCATTCAAAAACAACAAACGTGAACTTTTGTTTTCAGTCAAAGACATATTCAGTAATTTTGTTTTATTCAGACGTATGTGTGTGTGTTCAGGCACAGATGTACTTCTTCAAAATGCATGTAAGCTTTTTTTTTTTTTTTTAAACTTAAACATACAGTCAGTGACTTTTTGCAAGGTAACTGTATCTGTGGTTATGAATAAACGTTGTTGTTTCATGATCACTTAAGCGTTTTTCTTTCAGTTGTACAAACATTTAGTCACACGGACGTACGCAAACTGCATACTCTCGCATGATGGCAGGAACGTTCGTGCGCGCGCGCACGCCCACACATACACACAAACACACTACACAGAATTTTACACACACAAACACACACACATACATACACGCACACGTGCACACACACAAAACAAACACATACACGCCAAACACGTGTACACGCATGAACACAGACACAGAAACCAAAACAGGCAACACACAAACGCACACACACACACACAGAGACAAACACACAAACACACACACACACACACACACACACACACACACACACACACTACACACACAACACACACAACACAATACAACACAACACACAACACACACACACACACACACACACACACACACACACACACAGAGCATCTCTGGGAATTACCTCGGAAAGATGGCCACTTCTTCGCTTCCCTGAGATGACAATACATAACTCAGCTTTAATGACGCAGTATCTCCAGTAATATTGCTCTTGCCATAACAACACAGCGGCAGAGAGTGGTGGAGGAGGGGACTAATGGGTAAACACATAAATCATGAATAAAGCAGCGATACACAAAGCGCTAAGAGGAGGGAGGGAGGGAGGGAGAGAGGGGGAGAGAGAGAGAGAGAGAGAGAGAGAGAGAGAGAGAGAGAGAGAGAGAGAGAGAGGGAGAGAGTGAGAGAAAATGCAAGAAATGTGAAATGAAGACAACAACACCCAAACTTTGGAAGCCATATCAGAAGAACAATACACCCTCACATTCCCTGATATCACATATTACACGGAGGGGGGGAACGGATATGTGCCAAACACTGACCCTTTCAACGCTGCTATAGAAGAATCATGATCATCAGTGAGGGATTGTGTGCCTTTCTTGCACTGCATTGAGTGCGGGGTGGGGGAGGGGGGGGGAATGGATATGGATAGGTGTGTGTGTGTGTGTGTGGGGGGGGGGGGGGCAGACAGATCATGTTATAGGCCTCTTTTCCTCTGTCTGTCACACAGGCGTAAGTTAGGTGTACTCAGGCAGAGCAACTGCACGTATAAAACAACATTGTTACTTCCCATGACATCAGTCCACAATAACCCCCCCAACCCTCGCCCCCCCCCCCCCACCATTCTTCCTCTCCGAGGAGATTCCTGGGGTGCTTTCTGGTTGTCTTGTATCCTCATCATCTGAAAATTCGGGGCTGCTATTCTTTTCCTTCTTTCTTTAATGTCAGTCTCTTTGGTCCTGTTTTTTTTTTTTCTTCTATCCAAAAATGAATTGTAGTCAAGTGCTCTTCAGCCTTTTACGACCCATTTATCTCCCTTTACTCTAGAAATTCTGTGCCCCCCACCCCCCCCTCCCCCCAAACCGCTTGTCACGAGTTTACAACATGCCAGGTTTTTCTGATGTGATCTGTCGGCGGCAGGGTAATAAGACTGTTGGGATTGTTCGGAATGAACACTGGCTGAAGTCATTTCGTCTTCTTGTTTGTTCTGTGTGTTCTGTATGTTGTCCTTTCTGCTAGGGCGATTCGGTGTCGTAAGTAGTAGCATTCGTTTTGGAGTTATATGGCCGTGTATTTATTTCATTAGGGGGGGGGGGGGCAAGAGTTATTACCCTTACTTGTTTGTTATCTGTTTGGAAAACCACGTGATGGCTGTTTCGTGGACAGAACCATTCGTGTCGTCTGTCCTGTATTGCTTTCCATCCCCTGTCTATAATCAGCAGTGAAGCCCGGCTGCTTGTTCACGCTCTTCCGTGGTATTCAAGGGAGATGATACCACATATACTTCTGTGCTATTCTCTCCCCACCAGAGAGACAAAACCAAGAGTTCAAAGGCCAGCGAAGCAGCCAACGAAGAGTGAAAAAAAAAGGAAATGAGACGCAAGTACTGTGAGGAAATAAGCTGATTACACACACACACACACACACACACACACGCACACACACACGCACGCACGCACGCACGCACGCACACACATACACGAACACATGCGCGCGCACACACATAGACACAGACACACATACATACACGCACACAATGAAATACATAAGTAAATGAAAACGAACAGTACTACAGGAAATCTTTGATTCTATGTTTGAGCATCCATTGAGGATGCTAAGGAGATGACCAAAAAAAAAAAAAAAAAAAAAGCCAGCAGTCAGAGTTGTCTGCTTCGCTGCTTGATGACGCAAGCATTGTCAGTCACCTCATGCCGCAAGCATTGTCAGTCACCTCATGACGCCAGCACTGTCAGTCACCTCATGACGCCAGCACTGTCAGTCACCTCATGACGCAAGCACTGTCAGTCACCTCATGACGCAAGCATTGTCAGTCACCTCATGACGCCAGCACTGTCAGTCACCTCATGACGCCAGCACTGTCAGTCACCTCATGACGCAAGCACTGTCAGTCACCTCATGACGCAAGCATTGTCTGTCACCTCGTGACGCAAGCATCGTCAGTCACCTCATGACGCGAGCATTGTCAGTCACCTCATGACGCAAGCATTGTCTGTCACCTCATGACGCAAGCACTGTCAGTCACCTCATGACGCAAGCACTGTCAGTCACCTCATGACGCAAGCATTGTCTGTCACCTCGTGACGCAAGCATCGTCAGTCACCTCATGACGCAAGCATTGTCAGTCACCTCATGACGCAAGCACTGTCAGTCATCTCATGACGCAAGCATTGTCAGTCACCTCATGACGCAAGCATTGTCAGTCACCTCATGACGCAAGCATTGTCAGTCACCTCAGCGCTGACAGCAGCTAAGAATCGCGCAGAACATCCTTTACTTGGATACCTAAGAGATAGCAACTCCTACTTAGTAACCGAATGAGAACATGCCCCCAAGGACACTCTTATCTATCTATCTATCTATCTGTCTGCCTATTTATCTGTCTATCTATCTAACCATCTAACTCTCTCTCTATCTGTGTGTCTGTCTGTCTGTCTGTCTGTCTGCATCTGTCTGTCTATCTATTTATCTATCACTTAATCTACATCTGTGTGCGCGCGCGCGTTTGTGTGTGTGATGGCACGAGTGCGTGTGTCTACGAAGTTTCTTTTGTCAAGATGTGATTTTATACTACACAGTCCTTACTGTCCTGAAATGGCCCCGTGTCTTCAGCTGGGCTGCAGCACAATGACACTGCGACTAGAGCTGGACACGGCGGTCATCGCTTTTAGATGTGAAAGGGTTAACCCTCCTCCATTGCGGCGTGCGACCAACCCGAACATGGCCTCTAAGTCAATCGCCCCCTGGCCGCTTTGTGATCAGTTGACGCAACGAGGTTATTCGTTCAAAGATGGGTTCTTCACAGACACGAAAGGACCTTCCTCGCCATTCCGGAGTTGTTTCCTCTTCATAAAACAGGGTCTGAATTCGCTCCGAAATTTCCAGCCCTCCGTTTAGAGCAACAATAACATAAAGGTTATACCCCCCCCCCCCCCCCCCCCCCCCATCCCCAGCAGAAGTCCAGAACGAACGGAAAAAGATGTTGGAAACAACTTGTCGTTTTGCAAACTGCGTAAAAATGAACAGAAAAGAAAGCGCAGAAATGGAGTTTAGGGCCTAGGGGCCTTCTACTTATCACACCCACTCGGCTTTCCAGTTTTGATTCACTCCTGTCGAGCTTTCTTGCCACAAAAGATGAAAAGGAAGCAATTAGAAAACACCTAGATGTTTTACAAATGGCAAGAAACACACCAACAGGTATATTTTAAAGTCATTCAACCCTAGTATTTAACAAAAAAAAAAAAAAAAAAAAAAGAAAAAAAAGGGGGGGGGGGGTTTTCTTTCTGTGAGAAATTCTTTGAGACTTAAGATTTTGCAGTATAAGCAAAAACGGTTAGAATTCCCAAAGCCTAAGCTGAATGGACGACAGTAAAGTACTGGCACCATCTTGACGCCTCAATTCTGGCGTACGAAACAGGTTAGATAACAAGCGAAAGAAATCGATACTAGTTTCTTTTGTTCAGAACCGAACGGGTTTGTAATTGGAAGTTAAAGGCGGGCCGTCTATCCGTATATGTTTTCATGTACACTAATAGCTCGGGAAAAAAGAACAGCAAAATAATGATTATAATAATATAAAAAAAAGAAAAACCCAACACAGCAAAAATGCCTGAGACATGAACAACAGGCGACCGGGCCTCCGGTACAAGTGGAAAGCAGGATCAGGGGACAGCACTCTCGCTTTGACTGCCGGAAGAGCTCGCTCAGGGCTGAGGTTTGGAATATCTTTTCAGACGACGGGGGTATTTCTATTTCATTTGCCTTCGCCCCTGAGCTTGGAATTTGTGGTCAGAATGTTATTTTTTTGTGCTGACACCTGGGGGGCGAGCCACTGCATTTGGAAAAGGACGCGCGCGCGCGCGCGCACACACACACACACACACGCAGACACGCACACAAGCGCCCCCCCTTCCCCCCTCCCCCACACGCACGCGCACACACACACACACACACACACACACACACACACACACACTCACACACACTGGATTAAAGAACAATGATGCTGTGATACTACAGTGACACAGTCTTGCAGGGGACGGCAGCCTTTAAGTGTACACACAGATGCTTAATGACGACGTCAAGGTTTTGGCAGAGAGTTACGTAGTCGCTTTCCACGAAGATAATCATTGTGTCGTCGTACCGTCTTTCATTGTCAAAGGCAGAACGGGTCATTATGGTGTAAGCATATGTCCTGCCCATACAAATGGGTCCAGCCTCTGCCTTTCTTTTCTCTCTTATGCTTTTCTCCTCGAGCAGGGCTTGACACAATCGTGAAAGGTTAGCAGGCTGACATGCGCGCATGTTCCAACACACACACGCACACGCAAACACACATGCGCAGGCGCGCGCGCGTACACACACACACACACACACACACACACACACACACAGGCATGCACACCACACACACATATACTACACACACACACACACACACACACACACACACACACACACACACACAGACACACACACACACACACATACACACAAAAAACACACGCACGCGCGCGTACGCAGACAGACAGACAGACACACAGACAGACAGACGCACACACACACACACACACACACACACACACACACACACACACACACACACACAGGTGCATGTAAATGTGATCATACACATTCCCACATCAACAAACTTCATTTCCTTTAATTTCTTACTGACCGTTCTCTCAATTTACAGCAAACGCAATTTCGTAGCGTTTAACGTCCAACGATAGCAAGTCGAGAGAAAATGGACGAGAACCCAAAACTTAGAGGTGCGCACGGAAAGTCAGACATATAACTGGTGCAAGCAAACCAACAAACACTCCTGATTGTGAAAGCTTTGAACTGCTTTCAGCTGCACAATGCGCAAGTCACTGACGATAATTCTGAACCCCCCCCCCCCCCCCCCCCCCCCCCCCCATCCTCTCTATCTCCCTCTGTGCTTTATATCTGTTCCATGGTCAAGCATATTTACTGTTCTTCCATATTCACGTCCAAGTCGCTGAAGACTTTCAAACCAGGGGAAGGGAACGGAATCGCCATGTTCAATCCATCGTGTGTCCAACTCTTCGGCCTTCAGCTCCTTGCCTTTATTCTCTCTAATGCCGAACAAAACTGTGAACACTACAAGCAGAGCATGTCTCACCCCCCCCCCCCCCCCTCCCACCGTCGTCCACTCTCCACCCCTCCCATAACCAAACAGATCGTTGATACTTGACGACGAAGCTTCGTTGACAGTTTACGACAACCAAATTTTTACGACAGTCGTAAAGGAATCTCGCGCACC
>JADBJO010003518.1:172500-185000 GCA_016801955.1 Conus betulinus
GTTTCTAGGATTACGTAATGGATTTGCCTTCTTGCCATATTCTTTCAGATTGTTGGGACTTGCACGATGTGAGACATAAACACTTTACAGCAGCAGAGTCCATGAAAACCCTGTTCAGAGATGTCCCACCTGACGTGATCTTTGAGTTTCTGAAAAGAGATCAACATTCTTTTGTAAATCTGATATAGGATTTACGGAAGGAAGATTTTCAACGAGTTTCTGGTACGCTTTTAGATGGATTTTAAACGATGTGTGAATTTTTTTTTACGCTTTTTGAGTGTTTTTTTTGAGACTTTTAAGTGATTTGCTCCGAGATGAGTGTTACATTTTTTTTTAAAATCTGATCTAGGATTTTACGGGAAAGAAAGATTTTTAGCGAAGTTTCTGGTACGCTTTTTGATGTATTTTTAAGATATGTGTGAATTTTTTTTTTGATCTGTGTAAGTTGATTTTAACGTGGTGACAGCCCTAATATGGCCTTTGCGGTCGGCTGGGCTATAAAAAACATCACTATACCTTACTTTCTGGCCATGTCCAATGAGACAATAAAAGCAGTGTCATAGTATACTGCTCCGACATGAATTCTAAAAGGAATTGGAAGTAACCCCGCCGCTTCACATGGAGAAACATATGACAAGACAAAACGCAACGCGTTTCGACCTTTTAGGTCTTCTTTTCTTCAAGCAAGACAAAACAACGAGCAGGACGATGAATTCAACGCCCATCTTGCGCCGAACTCCAGATGATAGGTGATTGCCCGTTCTTCGTTTTCATTGTCCTGAATGTTGTTTATCTTGCCTTGCAGAAAAAGCCAAGACGTCGAAACGCGTCGTGTTTTGTCTTGTGATTGATTTGTCCATGTTAACCAGCGGAGGTACTTCAAACTCCTGTGAACATTTGTTTCAATTTCCGCCCGCGGTGACCTCACTGTGAAACTAACTCGCTCTGATCTGTTTCAGCAGGTAGGAAAAACTGGGTAACACAGAACTAGAAATCGTTTCCATGGTACCTTTAAGAACTAGACTTTGTCACAAAACATTCCGCTTTTTCGTCGAAACTTTTGACTTCGTAAATAACGAACAAGTAGGGTCACTCGTGCTCCCACAGTGAAATAAATACAGGGCCCATAACTCCAAACGAATGCTGCTTCGACACTGCCATCGTTTGGCAGAAATGCAGCACAGGGCACACAGAACAAACAGGGAGACAACGCCTAGTCTCTGTGTGTTTATTTCGTCATGGGAACAAGAGTTACCCTACTTGTTCCTTATTTACTGTTTACTGTTTCCCGCATCATTCAAGATTTCCTGTTGACTTAGTATTTTAATGCTATCTGTCAAGACTGGGATATATATGTATATATATATTCGAGTAAGCACCCATATGATGAGTAATTACCAAATATTTGAGGCATTTGATTTGTTTCGAATCTTTACAAGCTCTTATTTTTTCTAACATGGCAGCAAAATGAGAAAAGCAAGAACTCTTTGGAAAACCGACTGTTTCAGGACGTATGAAAACGACGGAGGAGCAAACCACTTATCTTCTCATATTCGGCGCAAAATGGGTGTTGCTTGACAACGACGCCGTTTGAGTAGGGGGATCGTGGGAGTTGAAGTAATAATGATGACAATAATTATCATGGGAGTTTGAAACAATAATGACGACAATAATTATCATGGGAGTTGAAACAATAATGATGATGACATATCATGGGAATTGAAACAATAATGATGACAATATCATGGCAGAATAAAACAATAATGATGACAATATCATGGGAGTTGAAACAATAATGATGACAATAATTATCATGGGAGTTGAAAACAAGAATGATGACAATATCATGGGAGTTGAAACAATATGATGACAATATCATGGGAGTTGAAACAATAATGAGTTGACATAATGATGATTATCATGGGAGTTGAAACAATAATGATGACATAATAATTATGGGAGTTGGGAATAATGATGACAATAATGATGACAATGAAATTATCATGATGGTAATTATCATGGGAGTTGAAACAATAATGATGACAATATCATGGGAGTTGAAACAATAATGATGACAATAATTATCATGGGAGTTGAAACAATAATGATGACAATAATTATCATGGGAGTTGAAACAATAATGATGACAATAATTATCATGGGAGTTGAAACAATAATGATGACAATAATATCATGGGAGTTGAAACAATAATGATGACAATAATTATCATGGGAATTGAAACAATAATGATGACAGTATCATGGGAGTTGAAAAACAATAATGATGACAATATCATGGGAGTTGAAACAATAATGATGACAATAATTATCATGGGAGTTGAAACAATAATGATGACAATAATTATCATGGGATTTGAAACAATAATGATGACAATATCATGGCAGTTGAAACAATAATGATGACAATATCATGGGAGTTGAAACAATAATGATGACAATAATTATCATGGGAGTTGAAACAATAATGATGACAATAATTATCATGGGAGTTGAAACAATAATGATGACAATATATCATGGGAGTTGAAACAATAATGACGACAATAATTATCATGGGAGTTGAAACAATAATGATGACAATAATTATCATGGGAGTTGAAACAATAATGACGACAATAATTATCATGGGAGTTGAAACAATAATGATGACAATATCATCGGAGTTGAAACAATAATGATGACAATAATTATCATGGGAGTTGGAAACAATAATGATGACAATATCATGGGAATTGAAACAATAATGATGGCAATATTATCATGGGAGTTGAAACAATAATGATGGCAATATCATGGGAGTTGAAACAATAATGATGACAATAATCATCATGGGATTATTGAAACAATAATGATGACAATATCACGGCCTCGTTGAAACATAATGATGACAATATCATGGCCGAGTTGAAACAAAATAATGATGACAATATCATTGGGAGTTGAAACAATAATGATGTTGTTTGTTATCATGCCTGGAAAAAGAACAATAATGTTGAAATGCATAATTTTATCATGGGAATTGAAAAAATAATGATGACAAAACTGATCCCTTTCTGTTGAAAAATTTGCTTCGTTTCGCCCTCAGGGTCACCTCACTTTGAAATAATGAAAAGATCATGATGACAAATAATGATGACAATAATAATGGGAGTTGAAACAATAATACTGATGACAATCTCATGGGAGTTGAAAATAATGAATAATGATGACAATAATTATCATGGGAGTTGAGAGCGTAATTAATTTCATGTGTGTTGAAACAATAATGATGAACGAATATCATGGGAGTTGAACACATACACACACACACATATCATGGGAGTGTGTGTGTAATGTGTGTGTATCATGTGTGTGAAACAATAATGATGCGCGCGCATGGGTATCGTGCATAATGTGACAATTCATGGCTATGTAATATAATGATGCATATCATTCGTTGCTAGACATAATGACTCTCTCTCTCTTTTCTCTCAATAATGTCAGTCTATCTGTCTCTCTCGTATATCTAATGATCTATCTATTACATACAGATGCATATATATGATATATGGTTGTATGTGTTTGTGTCTTCATAGATGCTTATTATTTTGTTTTTTCACTCAAGAGACAAATTAAGATGTTCCAATGTAGGAAAAAAATGTTTTCCCCGTTTTACAGATTCCCCCCCAACGTTTTTGAAGGCTGGCGAAAACGCAAGAGGTTACCCTTTCTGTTTAAAATTTGCTTCCGTTTCCGCCCTCAGTCACCTCGCTTTGAAACTAACAAGATCAAGACGACAGGGGAATTAAGATTTTCATCTCTCTCTCTCTCTCTCTCTCTGTCTCTCTGTCTCTCTCTCTGTCTCTCTCTCCTTCTCTGTGAATGCTTGATTCTACCTAACATTTGCTGACATGTAGAGCGTCTTTCAACATATATTTTGTGTGTCTGTGTATGCGTGAACGAACACACACACACACACACACACACACACACACACACACACACACACACAGACACGCGCGCGCGTGCGCGTGTGTGTGTGTGTGTGTGTGTGTGTGTGTGTGTGTGTGTGTTGTGTGTGTGTGTGTGTGGCGCGCGCACGCGTATACGTGCATATGTGATTGTCTATATGCTATGTAATATAATGCAATCATTATGCTATGTTCTAGACATTCTATTTCTCTCTCTCTCTCTCTCTCTGTCTCTGTCTCTCTCTCTGTCAGTCTGTTTGTCTCTCTCTGTATATCTATCTATCTATATATAACATACATACGCATATATATGATATATGGATGTATGTGTTTGTGTCTTCATAGATGCTTATTATTTTGTATTTCCACTCAAAGACAAATTAAGATGTTCCAATATAAGGAAAAAAGAATATTTCCCCGTACAATTACAGATTCCCACCAACGTTTTGAAGGCTAAGACGCTCTTCACACAAAAAAAAAAAATCAAGACGAAGAAGAAGAAGAAGAAGAAGAAGATGAAGAAGAAAAAGAAACTCTACAGGGTGGTTATTCAGGTCTTGATCTCTCTAAGTCAGAGCCTGAAAACAGGAAACGGGAAGTAGGTGTTTAACCACGCTACCATGACCAAATCCAATCCCAAACTCGCCCGGGCGTGTCTGATCCACTTAACACTGATTAAATCGCCGCTGACTATGCTAAAAGTCTTGGTCACATGGTCATGAGGGACTTAACTGCCTGCAAAAATAATGATGAATAAACCATTGCTCTCCCTGGGACAGTTTTTCCCTTCCCCCTACCCTCCCCCCCCATCATCTCCCCCTCCATCTGTACCCCCCCCCCCCCCCCCCCCCCCCCCCAACCCCCCCCCCCCCCACCCCCCCCCGTTGCCCTAGGCTCCGAGTTGGTTTGTGGACGCCAGACCACCATGGAAAGGAGTCAAGGTGGGTGGGTGGAAGCGTGAGGGTTGGGGTGGGGGGGGGGGGTGGGGTGGGGTGACAGGAGGGGTGGGGGGGAGGAACGGGGGGGGGGTGGGGGGAGTGGGGGTGTGTGTGACTGTACTGACCGTGATGGTGGAGGTGTCTTCACGGTTGAGTTGTCGCAGCAGCTGCAGCGCGGTCTGGATGTTGCCCACCTCGTCACGGGTAGTGGACAGGGGAGAAGGTGTTGTGGCCCGACATCAGGAAGTAGTCTTTGACCTGTGCACACGAACCCCACACCTCTCCCCCGTCGTTATCGGTGTGGTGAGAGAGGGGCAGAGGAGAGCACACTGGTGTGTGTGTGTGTGTGTGTGTGTGTGTGTGTGTGTGTGTGTGTGTGTGTGTGTGTGTGTGTGTGTGTGTGTGTAAGTGTGTTGCCTTGTGTGTGTGTGTGTGCAGAGACACACTGTGTGTGTGACAGTGTGTGATGTGTGTGTGTGCATGTGCACTCAAATATGTGTGTGCGCGCCTTACAACACACGCGTGCAAGCACACTTTACACACACACACACACACACACACACACAGACAGACACACAGACACACAGGCATCACTCAAATATATATTCACTTACAACACACACACACACACACACACACACACACACACACACACACACACACACACACACACACACACACACACACACACACACACGCATACAACACACCTAAATCACGTGCACACAGACACACACCCACCACACACACACACATGCACGCACACGCATCTCTCTCTCTCTCTCTCTCTCTCTCTCTCTCTCTCTCTCTCTCTCTCTCTCTCTCTCTCAGACGACACAAACAGATCACCAATTTCAACATCATGATTCATGTCAAAAGGAATTCTAGAACAGACAAATATAATCGACTTGAATGAATTAAAAAAAAAAAAAAAAAGCTGCTGTAATACGTACTATAATCAACTGTAGTGAAGAAAATGGAAGCAATCAACTATCCACTAATGAAGTAAATGGGCACTGAAGTAATCAATCATTCAGTCCATTATCACTGAGAGCACTACAGAGAAACCCAATGGTACTGGGACCCTCTAAAATGAAATCAAATAAACCACAAAATTTGATGACAAACCCTTTTAACGTGTGCGTTTGCAGCCGCGCGCGCGCACAATTGCGCACGCACGCACACACACATACACACACACACTCACTCATACACACACGCGCACGCGCGCGCGCACACATCACACACACACACACACACACACGCACGCACGCACACACACACACACACTGACACTTTTCTCTCTCTCTCTCTCTTTCTATCTCACACAGTGACTCGCACACATATAAAGAAAATAAACTGACTCTCTCTCTATCTCTCACACAGACACAGACATAGACACACACACACATACACAGACACACGTACACACACTGACACACACACACACACACACACACACACACACACACACAACACACACACACGCACACCCACCCACCCACCCACCCACATTATAATCATCATCCTTGCATCATAACATACCTGTATCAACTTGTCTACTCTTTCTACATTCCTTTTTTTTTTTCTAGGAGCGTTGTCTATCAGGATATTTATCAATGTATGTATCATTGGTTAGAAGCATGACCAAACTCACGCAAAATCCAGTTAAAAGCAAAATGAGCGACAAAAGAATTCAATTAGCTAGATGCTGTTAATTACTTATTTGCCCACAGATAGACAAACGGAAAGCACACACACACACACACACACACACACACACACACACACACACACACACACACACACACACACACACACACACACACACACACACACACACACACACACACACGCACACACACACACTCGATTAACATGAAAGAAACAAAAAGTCTCTCAACACAAAAGCCCAAACAAACCGCATGTGTTGGCATGAAGCGAACAGAAGCAAGGAAAAAAAAAAAAAGTAAAAGCAAACAAATCAGAAGTAAACCAAAATGATTATAGTGCAAATCAACACGAACAACAAAGAAAAAAAAAAGAAAAGCCAGACAGACAACAAAAAGTCACAAAAAAAAAAAAAAGAAAAAAGGTGAAGGTGACGACAGAACGACTGTGACAGCCCCCTACTCCCTCACCACCAGGCCAACAAACCACCAGGCCAACAAACACAAACACACACGCCAAAGGGTGTGCCTCGATGACTAGGATTCGAAGGTTGACGGATCTATTTACTGTATGTGGACCGTAATGTTTGGAATATTTTAATCTCAATCCTTAGTGACTGGGCTAAGGGTGTGTCGGCGTTAGTTTGAATAGATTAAAAAAAACATTCAATGTGGATGTAAGACACACAAGACAGACAAGAGACAAAGAGATAGACAGAGACAGAGAAGACGCAGACAGACAGACAAACAGACACACAGACACAGAGTCGGACATCGAGATCAAGGGTAATACAATAGGTCAGATACAAAATTGATGGACAACAACACCATACTCGTAACCCTCATTATTCTGTTCAAATTCTTGGACCATAAAAAGCCGCGCACTCGCCCCCCCCCCCCCTTCCCCTCCACTCTCTCACTAAGACTAATCTCTCTCTCTCTCTCTCTCTCCATTCATCCACATGCTACCAATGATACCCCCATATATGACTTTCCAATCAATGATACTGTGAGTATAGCATGGGAATAAATATATTTATGTAGGATACAGGGTAAACAGTGTATATATACATCTCGTACATGTGTACACAAAACGTGTCATACAAACAGTATAATGAGAGGAAACATAACCCAATACTTTTTTTTTCCTCTCTTACAGAAGCGAGGCATGTACTAATATAGCTACGCTGTAATATACAGAGGTAAGCTGGATAATAATTTGACCTGCCTTTATGTAAAATAACTTATAAAATAACTTCATGCATTGACAGACAGATACTATGAACAATACGCCCTGCGCTGATTAGTCTAAAAAAAAAGCCATTCCCCAAAATAGATATTCCGATTAGTTCGTTATGACTTGGCCAACTGAACACGTTTGAACGCAATGTTGCGCGTCTCATACACAGAGAAGGCAAGATTGGGACGAGCAGCAGGGGGAGTTAATATTGATTAGGAGTGTTCTTTTGAGGCCCAGCTATGCATATCGTGTGGGGTGGGTGACGTGTTTGCGTGGGTTCACCGCATGTGACCGTTGGTGTGATGTATGTTAGGCTCTGTAAGATTGTTGTCCACGATAGCTCAGCGGATGACGCTGATCAGAGATACTAGTTAGCGCGCGCGCGCGCGCGCGTGTGTGTGTGTGTGTGTGTGTGTGTGTGTGTGTGTGTGTGTGTGTGTGTGTGTGTGCGCGCGCGCACACATATTATGTGAACGCTATGGCTAACATCCCGCCGCTCCCTCCCCAGAGGAAAAAAAAATATCTATCAAGCATTCGGCGAAGTCGTTATTATTATCATTCTTTTTCTTCTTATCATCATCATTATCATTATTATCATTGTTATCATTCTATCATTACCATTTTTCATTATCATTACCTTTGTCATTATTACTTTAATAATGATAATAATAACACTAGTAATAACACTAATAATAATAATGATAATCTGTAAATTATTTTCCTTCCTAGCACTGACAAATATTCCATTTTAACAGACGCACAGAAAAATCGTGGGGGGCGATTCTGTTCGAAAGGCAAATCAATCCTAAGTGTCACGGGACAGACTTGGGTCTGCCTAACAGCTTTCTACAGTTCCCCAATTTAACACCTCCACCGCAGTGAGCGTGCCCAGGTCGCGCACAGGTCACACCGCTCAACAAGACCACAGGACCGAACGATGTTATAGTCTCCACGCGCAGCGAGTCACACAGGGTATGTAAGTTGTCGTTTGGTTCTGGGTCTTTCTTTGTATTTTTTTTTTTTTTTTTTTTTTCCCCTTTTTTTGGTTACAGGGGCTGTATTTTAACAGTATAACCAGCGATAGCTGGGTATTGTGTTTGGTTCTGCGCGTCGGTCTGTCTGTCTGTCTGTCAGAGGGGAAAAAAAAAAAACAGATGGGTAGATCTTCATCTTATGTTCCGCGGTGGTTTTTAGGGTCTGTATGTACACGTGGTGACATTATGGGTAGACCTTCATCTTAGTACACGAAGGGGGGGGGGGGGGGGGGGGGCTAAAGTGTGTGTGGGGGGGGGGGGGGGGGGGGGGGGGGGGGGGGTTCAGGGTCGGTTTAAACGTGTGTGTCACACGGTGGGGGGGGGGGGGGGGGGGGGGGGGGGTGGGGGGGGGGCGTTCAGGGTCGGTTTCTACTGGCGGCGTGGTGAATTGTGGGTAGATCTTCATCTTATTTCACAGGGAGGTTGTGGGGGGGGGGGGGGGGGCGGCAGAGAGTGGGGGTGGGGGTGGGGTGTGCAGGGTCAGTGAGGGTGGGGGGGGGGGTGGTGGGGTGTGTGGGGGGTGGGGGGGGGTGGGGGGGTGGGGGGGGGGGTGGTCAGGGAGCGGCCTGGTCAGCGTCTCCATCTGGCGACCTTGTGGGAAGAGCTTTATCTCCTTTACACAGAGGGAGATCAGTCTTTACAAACGGGGGGATTGGGGGTAGCGGCAGAGACAGAGATTTGTAAGATGGTCTTTACAAACGGTAACATTGTGGGTAGATCTTCATGATTTGTGTCAGTCTTTCAGTGACATTCCTTCATTGTGGATTTGTAGAAACCATTGTTCATCGTATTTTACAGGGTAGGTTGTGTGCTGTGTGTGTGGGGGGGGGGGGGGACAGGGTAGGTGGGAGGGGGGGTGGGGGGTGGCACCCTTTTATTCTGGGGTGGGGCAGCCATACTCAGTGGGGGGGGTGGGGGGTCAGGCGGGGGGGGTGGGGGGATGGTGCGGTTCCTGGCGTTTTTACACGGGGAGAGTGGTAGGGATCGTGGTCTGGATATGATACGTGACATTGTGGCCAAAATGGCCTTCTGTAGTGATAGTTGGTGATGGGATATGACGTGTGGGTAGATCTTCATCCTTGTTTTACACAGAGATTTGTAAGATCAGTCTTTACAAACGGTAACATTGTGGGTAGATCTTCATCCTTGTTTTACACAGAGATTTGTAAGATCAGTCTTTACAAACGGTAACATTGTGGGTAGATCTTCATCCTTCTTTTGGTGATTTGTATGTAAGGTTAGTCTTTACAAAAACGGTAACAGTTGTGGTAGATTGTTTTCCGCGCACCTTACAGGGTAGTTTGTAGGCTCAATGTCTCTACAGCTGATGACACTGTGGGTAATTTTTTTTTTTTAACCCTATCTTACACAGGGTAGTTTGTAGGCTCTTTTTCTTTCTTTCTTTCTGTGTACGCAGGCTGATACTCCTGCGGACACTACCTGTATAGATCATTCAGGCAGTGGAGTTTTGCGTGTATGACCGTTTTTTTTTTATCCTGCCATATATGGCAGCCATACTCGGGGAAGGTGTTTGCTATGTGTAACGTGTCCATCCATAGAACCAACGGCCAAACTGGCCTTCTCTTCCGAAAGTTGGTGATGGGATATGACAACAGTGTGTGCGAGATGTTGTGCGTGCGTTCATACACGGAACCTCGGTTTATAGTCTCATTCGAAGGACTGTATGGGGTATGGAGTCAGAACCAATGTTAACTCCGAGGGAAAAAATCCCCTGTACCGAAATTCGAACCCGTAGAATCAGTCAGGATCACGAGTCTGGCTCTCTACCAACTGAGCTATTCCGGCCCCAAACAGTTTGTAGGCTCAATGTTACAAGTGATGACATTGTAGGGGAACTCTATGTCCTATGTTGACAGGACTGCTCAAGAGTTCAGGCACAAAAAGCTGAATTATATGAGGGGTCCTCCTCCAACAGTAGAATCAATCAGATGTTACACTGTATCTGGGTCTCCTACTCACCAACAGTAGAATCATTCAGATATTACACTATATGAGGGTCCTATTCCAACAGTAGAATCAGTCAGATGTTACACTGTATCTGGGTCTCCTACTCCACCAACAGTCCAACAGTAGAATCATTCAGATATTACACTATATGAGGGTCCTACTCCAACAGTAGAATCAGTCAGATATTACATTATATGAGGGTCCTACTCCAACAGTAGAATCATTCAGATATTACATTATATGAGGGTCCTACTCCAACAGTAGAATCATTCAGATATTACATTATATGAGGGTCCTACTCCAACAGTAGAATCATTCAGATATTACATCATATGAGGGTCCTACTCCAACAGTAGAATCATCATTCAGATATTACACTATATGAGGGTCCTACTCCAACAGTAGAATCATTCAGATATTACACTATATGAGGGTCCTACTCCAACAGTAGAATCATTCAGATATTACATTATATGAGGGTCCTACTCCAACAGTAGAATCATTCAGATATTACATATATGAGGGTCCTACTCCAACAGTAGAATCATTCAGATATTATTACATATATGAGGGTCCTACTCCAACAGTAGAATCATTCAGATATTACACTATATGAGGGTCCTACTCCAACAGTAGAATCATTCAGATATTACATTATATGAGGGTCCTACTCCAACAGTAGAATCATTCAGATATTACATTATATGAGGGTCCTACTCCAACAGTAGAATCATTCAGATATTACACTATATGAGGGTCCTACTCCAACAGTAGAATCAGTCAGATATTACATTATATGAGGGTCCTACTCCAACAGTAGAATCATTCAGATATTACACTATATGAGGGTTCTACTCCACAGTAGAATCATTCAGATATTACATTATATGAGGGTCCTATTCCAACAGTAGAATCAGTCAGATATTACATATATATGAGGGTCCTACTCCAACAGTAGAATCATTCAGATATTACATCATGATGAGGGTCCTACTCCAACAGTAGAATCATTCAGATATTACACTATATGAGGGTCCTACTCCAACAGTAGAATCATTCAGATATTACACTATATGAGGGTCCTACTCCAACAGTAGAATCATTCAGATATTACATTATATGAGGGTCCTACTCCAACAGTAGAATCATTCAGATATTACACTATATGCACTATATGAGGGTCCTACTCCAACAGTAGAATCATTCAGATATTACATTATATGAGGGTCCTACTCCAACAGTAGAATCAGTCAGATATTACACTATATGAGGGTCCTACTCCAACAGTAGAATCATTCAGATATATTACATTATATGAGGGTCCTACTCCAACAGTAGAATCAGTCAGATATTACACTATCTCTGCAGCAAATAAATTTCTATCTTCTGTCCTCGTGGCTTCACATAAAAAAAAAAAAAAAAAAAAAAAAAATTACACCACATCGATGGACGCGCGGTGAGCCTAGCGATGTGACACAAGTGCTCGCATTCAGGTGTTGCGAGGTCAAATCACGCAGGCGCCAAACATTAAAAAAAAAAAAAAAAAAGTAAAAAAAAACCAAAACAAACAAACAAAAAAACAAAAAAAAAAGAAAGAAAAAAAGAAAAAAAGCTTCTGCGCCTCCTATTATCTGGACGTGATGTCGTTTCGGTGGTATGACGCATGTAATTCTTTTTTT
>JADBJO010003518.1:210000-212500 GCA_016801955.1 Conus betulinus
CAGCGGAGGACAGTGATAGTCCGTCGGGCAGACTGAGGGCCGGATGGAGGCTGACACAACAAAGGCAGACGCAGACGACGGCCCGTGCCTTTGACGTGGTGTTTCAGGCCTAATCTGTCTGGACTCCGCGCCGACGCCTTTCGCGTTTAATTTGAAGGCTGAGAGTTACCGTTCTTGGTTTTTTTTTTCCTCTCTCCCTCCCCCTTTGTGTGTGTGTGTGTGTGTGTGTGTGTGTGTGTGTGTGTGTGTGTGTGTGTGCGTGTGTGGTGCTTTGTGTAGCTTTTATTCACCGTTGAAAGAAATTTGAATATATGCTAATGGTTGTCATTCACAATCGTTTGCAGCTGTTGTTCACTGTTGAAAGAAGTTGGGATATATGCTGATGTTGCCATTCACAATCACTTGCCTTTCAGACAGAACAAGCAAATGGGTATTACTAGGAAACAGGTACAATCTACACAAGTGGTATCACACTCACTGTTTTGACGAACTTGGGCTTTCTCACCTGTATGATGCACTGATGGATTCGCTCGTGAACTTGTTTTCTGTTGATCAGTTACTCTTTCTTTTTATTTGCAGCGGCGGCTGGTTTTGAAACGGGGTCAGTTTGTATCCACCTATAGGTCTCTTACGTGCACATTTCTCGGTCCTTTTCAGCTCTGTTCCGAATTCGCATACGTGCTTTATGTTAGTCCACGCAGCCCAGTTGTCATTCATCAGTGGAGAGGAAGTACCTAGCTACTCCTTCCTTGTGAAGCGACCACACAACTAAGACTTTGGTAGGTGTCAGCAACAGCCACTGGCCTTCCCATGATGGCGATTTCTTCTGGGGTGTGTGTGTGTGTTGGATGTGAAGCTCCTGGCAATGGTGTGACGTCACTCACGGTATCTTCTGTGGTGTCCTCAGCAGTGACTTGCCCTGCGTTCCATCGTGTCGCGCGCGTCCTCATGCAGACTGCAACAGAAAGGCACACCCGTCGCAGGTGAATTCAAAGGACAGTGGAGGCGTTCAGGTGTAAAAAACACTCGACCTCCTCGTATAGGCCATCACCTCTCCTTCTCCTCCCTCCCCCGATCCCCACCTCCCCCTTCTCCTCCTCCTCCATCCCACCCCCCCCCCCCTCCCCCCCTTCCCCTTCCCTCCCCCTTCCCCCCCTTCCCCCCCCCCCACCCCCACCCCCCTTCCCCCCCCTCCCCCCCCCCCCCTCTTCTATATCCCCCCCCCCCCCCCCCCCCTTCTTTTTTATTTGAATTTGCTGTCAAACCCAGAATCTAAAGCTTGCAAAGTGCGTGCTCGCCACCTTCACCCTTCAAATACCCACTGAGGACGTTCACCCTTCAACGGCGCAATGAAAAAAACACACTCCGTGTAGGGGAAGCAAAACCTTGCGCACTGTCGCCGATCCATACACTAAGAAAATTACGTTCCCGCCCCATACTCTTTCTCCCTCCCTCCCCCACTTTTCCTTCCTTCCTTCCTTCCTCCTAGCACAGTGTTAACGCCTTTTCGAACGGTATTTTCCCCACGGTAAGTTGTCAGTGTGGCATTCAGAGGTCCCACAAGGTCATGATGCAGACAGTGGCACCGCACACAAGTATGGATACAGTCAACTCACTTGTGACAAATCATCCTTCCACACACACACACACGCGCGCGCACACACACACACACACACACACACACACACACACACACACACACACACACACACACACACACGCATGCATGCACACAAGCACGCACGCTCGCGCGAGCGCGCGCACACACACACACACACACGCACGCACACACACCTTATATCTATATATATATATATATATATATATATATATATATTCTTTGCTTCATACATACACACACACACACACACACACACACACACACACACACACACACACATATATACACACACACACACACACGTACGCACGCACGCACCTGGGCTATAAGCAACATTACCTCTCTCTCTCTCTCTCTCACACACACACACACGCGCGCGCGCGCGCGCGCGCACACACACACACACACACACACACACACACACACACACACACACACACACACACACACACACACACAGCACGCGAAAGAAAACAGAAATCAAATTCCTGCTCCCCCGACACACCAACAGGTAAGATAATAGAACACATGTGTGAGGAAGGGTGACTGGTGAAAGGAGGAGTGCTCCCCCCCCTCCACCCTGAAGGTTCAACTCCCTTTCAGTCCTACTCCTGGAGGTCCTGTTCCACCTGAAGCTTCTATTTCCCCGGAGGTCCTGCTCTTCTGCAGGTCTTCTATTCCTCAGGGAGTCTTGCTTCCCCTGAAGGACCTACTCCCCTGAAGGTACTACTGCTTGAAAATCTTTCTTTCGAAAGAGATTCCATGAAGGTACTACACCTTGGTTATCCTTCTCCAAAGGAGATCCTATTCACCTGAAGGTACTACTACTCCTTGAAGATCCTCTCAAAAGGAGATTTTATTTCCCTGAAAGGTACTACT
>JADBJO010003518.1:225000-227500 GCA_016801955.1 Conus betulinus
TTGTCATCCTGTCAAATTCCCACGGAAGTTTCCTCTTCCTTCTGCTCGGCGGTAGAAGTCAAGTCCGATAAGGTGTGGTGGGCGGTTTCTGTTTGTTTGTTTGCTTGGTTTCTTCCTCATGCTAACTTAGTAAAACTCAATGCGTGGGACAGTCAGAACAATGTATCGACATAGTGTTCGTTTCATGCTCACGGGAATGTATCCTCCAATGGTTTATGAATTAGGCGAGAGAAAACACACACACACACACACACACACACACACAAACACACACACCACACACACAGACAGAGAGAGAGAGAGAGAGAGAGAGAGAGAGAGAGAGGGAGAGAGAGAGAGAGAGAGAGAGCCCTATGTAAACAATAAAAGATCACCTCCGTTCAATTCCACCCATCTGTCAGCATCTTCCACCCCTCGCTGCATCTAGGGATACAGTCGAATGCGGGTGGAATCAGCCAACGCGGCTTTTAAATCTACAAAACATTTTTCAGAACTTTCTGTCTAAATGTAAGAAGTGTTTGCAAGGAGTTAGTGTACTGTGCTTATAGAGAGTTAGTGTAGTATTTGCTGACAGCTAGCGCAGTCTTCTTTGAAGAGAGTTTATTTCTTTTCTATTTATTTTTTATCTCATAGGCACTGGGGCGACGGGTATCATGTTCCATCCGTCTTCCAGGTGGTCCCATTATGGGGACTGTCGGGCCGTTTGTTTGAGTAGTGCTTCGCAGCTGATAAAGAGAGAACGCGTGCGCAAACAGACACACCCGTACCCGATATATGTTCACATGCGCTCTCGCGTTCACACGAGTATTTATATACGCCTACGTGTATGCGTATACCCATAAATAGAAACAACACGTACGCACACACATTTAACACACACACACACACACACACACACACACACACACACACACACACACACACAATTGTAAAATTAAAGGAAAAAATGCCTAACGCTCTCATTATCGTATTGTATGTGTCTTCAGACGCCAACGGTTCTGCCTCCATGTCATAATCGAAGTGGGTTTTTTAATGTCAGGATATGTTTTTTTTCTTGATAGTTTGACTTGTTTTGTGATGTGACGTTTTTCTTTTTTTAGTTATTATTTATTCTTGTGTGGGTTTGACAGTCCTGAAACGATTCTGTGTGGTCGGCTGCTTCGCTGTCATGATTCAAAACAGCAAAACTCCTGTAGGTACTCTTCTGTTCTCCCAGTTTTCTACCCCCACCACCATCCAGAATAGCTCAGTTGGTAGAGCGCCGGACTCATGATCCTGGGGTTGCATGTTCGAATCTCCGCCGGGCCGTTTCGGTACAGGGGATTTTTTTCCCTCGGAGTTAACATTGCTTCTGACTCCATTTCCAAGACAGTCTTTCGAATGAGACTATAAACCGAGGTTCGGTGTGTGAACGCACGCATACCATCTCGCACACACGTAAAATCCTCACCAACTTTCGGAAGAGAAGGCCAGTTTGACCTTTGGTATGGGTGACACGTTACACATAGCATGCACCCTGCGTGAGAAATGGAAAGAATGAAGGAAGTAAGGAAACTGAGTGAACGATATTGACTGGATGACACGGGAAACGACAATGAAGCGCCAGCTGGCAGCTCTTCAGTCGGCACTACCCAGGTAGGCAGCCCGTTGTGTAAGCGAGTGTGGATTGTAAGACGCTTAGAGCTAGGTCTCTAGACGAGGATAGGCGCTATATAAGTATTCATTATTGTCACTATTATCTTGTCTATTCTCTCCGTCTGCATGTCTCTTCTCCGCATCTTCCTGTTGACTCCCCCCCCCCCCCCCCCCCCCCCCCCCCCGTCTTTCTCTCTATTCCCCTCGATGTTTTTCCTGTCTATCTCCCCTTTTGCTGTGTCTAATATTTTCATTTTCCTGTCCACCTTTTCCTGTCTTCTTGTCTATTTTTTTCCCCATCTTCCTTTCTACGCTCCCCATCGTCTTGTTGACTGATTTCCTGCCTATTCTTCCTTTCTTTCTTCCTACCTGTTCCTCATGTCTTCCTGTCTATTTTTCCCCGTTTTTTTTTTTTTTAACTTTCTTCTGTATGTTATCACAGTCTTCCTGTCTATCAACCTTGCCTATTCTTTTCTGTCTTTGAATAGGTTTTCCCCTCATCCTCACTGCTTTTCTGTGCCTTGCTGTTGTTTATTCTCCTCTTCTCGTTGTGCTCCTTATTCTCCACTTCATTCTTCCTGTCTGTACGTTGTCTCTTCCTTTCTGTGTAGTCCTTTATCTTTCTAGGTATTCTCCACATGTTGTTGTCTGCCCTCCCATTATTCCTGTCTATATTCCATGGCTCTGCCCCTTGTTCCCATATTCCTTGAGTCTGCCCCTGGTCTGATCTGTTATTCCATGCCATCTAACTATTCTCCCCATCTTCCTTTTTCTTTCTGATCACCCTTCTCCTTCCTGTCTGTCTCCACCTCCCTCCACCTCCCCCGCCTTGCCCCATTTCTGCCCCTCTCTTCCCCCCTAGCTT
>JADBJO010003518.1:232500-240135 GCA_016801955.1 Conus betulinus
TTGTCTACGCCCCCCCCCCCCCCCCCCCCACTCCCTTCCAACTCCTCTGTCCTTTTCCTCTCTAGAGGTCTCCTCCCCCCCCCCCCCCCCCCCCCCATCCTTCCTTATTTCTGCTCGCCTTTCACTCTCTCTCTCTCTCTCTTTCTCCTACCCCTCTCCCCTGTCTTCCGCCCCGCTGATTGTTGTCCTAACATCCTTTCCCTCTGTTCCCTCCCCCCCCCCCCCTTGTCTCCCTCCTTTCTCTTGAGTGTGTGTGTGTGTGTGTGTGTGTGTGTGTGTGCGTGCGTGCGTGTGTGCGTGCGTGTGTGTGTGTGTGTGTGTGTGTGTGTGTGTGTATATTGACGTATACCTCTATCTATCCATATATATATTGAGAGAGAGAGTTTTTGCGCGCGCGCGCGCGCGCGCGCGCGCGCACACACACACACACACACACACACACACACACACACACACAGTCGCACGTACGGAAGCAGCACGAAAAAATAAAAGTACGAAAGACAAAGAGACCCAAGAGAAACAAACAGTGACAAGACTCACTGGGAGACAGACAGACAGACAGACAGACAGACAGACAGACAGACAAAGCCCTGTTCTCACACTTCACGGTTGCTTGGCGATGTCCAGCACATCAAGCACGGACGCTTCACTCCAGGAGAGTGGGGACACGAAGCACTCGTCACACCAATGTCCACTGACCCACCCATCTACATCCCCGACCCCTTACCAAACTCTCCCCCCATCCCTCAATTCCCCTAAGCCCCCTACTCCACCCCCACCCACCCCCCCCTACCCCACTCTCTCTCCATCCCGACCATCTCTCGACAAAAACACACACAAAAGACAAAGCGAGCAGTCACCCAGACAGTGTAACACGGCGAGATAATCGTTGATGACCACCCGGAGACCTGCCCTTGTGCAGCAGCCGGGCTTAAAAAAAAAAAAAAAAAAAAAAGACCGCCCCCCCCCCCCCCCCCACTGCCAACCAAACAAAAAACGATGGGAAAAAAAGGAGAGTGAGATCCCCTTGGATAAACGCATCCATCCTTTCAGCCTTCTCACTCCCCTTCCCCCGCCCCCTTCTCTGTCCACTACCCCTCCCCCCTGTCCCCCCCCCCCCCCCCCCCATCTCCCTCCTCCGTCTTTCCCGGCTTCTCTCAATCAAGCGTCGGTTGAATTGTTCCCAGACTGTCGCAAGCCAGACCAAACCTTCACCTGTCGTGGGATGCTGGGACAGGGAGCGTGCGCGTGAACCGAAAACAAATTTTCGCCTCACTCGCAAACAAAAAACAAACAAAAAAAAACAAAAAAAAAAAAGAAAGAGAGGTTTGCTCCAACGGACAACAACAACAACAACAACCCCGTGATGAGCTCAAGGAACCGTAGTAGGAGGGAGGGGGGGGGGGGTGTGGAGGGGCGGGTAGGAGGGGAAGGACGACGGGGTAGGCAAGGGGGGGGGGGGGGTGGAGGAGTGGGGATTTGAAAATAATGGGTCGTCTTTTCGAAAAGTTGAACGAGCACAGCACCCGCAGCAGGTGAGCTAGATAGAACAAAGGCCCCTAAACCACCAGGGAAGGGAGACAATCCAGGCAGACAGCGAGAGATGAACGGGCTACACGCCACAGTTAGGATTTGGCACTGAAACACTATGTGCAAGCGGTTTGAGGCGTTTTGAGGCCTACAATGAGTTTTGAGCCAGCACTGAAGGTTAAGCTATTAACTGATCAAAAGAACAACCCTCCACCTACTATGTTCCCTTGTTTTGGGGGGAGAGTTCCACCGATGAAATCACAATCTTCAAATGCATGACCTTCCCCGTTAGTTGACGTCACATTGCAGGCCTTTGCACCCTCACCCGTGACCCTATCTTTTGCGCCAGCTGGAAGCCCGCCCCACCCACCCACCCACCCACCCACGTAGTCCCATCACTTTGATTTAATCTGTCTGCTTTGGAACCACCTGGTTTGTATCTTGATGGCCATATGAAAGAAAATGAGAAAAATCAACTTTCAGACACACACACACACACACACACACACGTATAAAGATAGACGTTAAATGAAAGACCACATACACACACGTATAAAGATAGACATTAAATGAAAGACCACACACACACGCATAAATTCTCAAAGCAATCTAATCGCGCCAGTGTATAAATACTTGACATCTTAAGCAAGGCCTTGTCCCATTCATGTTTGGTGTGCAGCTACAAGGTTAGCGAGAGGGGCGGGGAGGCGGAACAGGTAAAGTTATGTCTACAGCTGGGGTGCAGGAAAAGGAGAACTTGGGAAAGAAGCACACAGCCCAGTTATGCAGGGCGTCTTCAGTCTGTCGGACTGCTGCCACGTAGAACCAGTCCTGGACACGGGGTCTGGGAGAGTCGTCTCCTTCCTTCAGTCTGACGGCTTGAAACAATGTTAATACCGATGAGGTGGTCCTCTGAATACGACGTGTTTCTCTCTGTCACCGCACAGACTGTTGCACGGTGCATTTGCTACGGATCTCACATGCGCTTGCTCTCTATCTGTTTTGTCTGTCTGTCTATCCGTCTGTCTCTGTCTGTCTGTGTCTGTCTGTCTGTCTGTCTGTCTCTCTCCAAGTGTTTATACAAAATAAAAAAGACCAATATCTGTATGCGTGTATCTCCCCTTTGTAAGGGGCTATAGCTCATGAATAAAACATTTGAGTCTTTGAATCTCTCTCTCTCTCTCTCTTTCAGAACAGGTCTACAGGACATCTTGATCTCCAGAACACAACTGTAGATAACTGAAGGACAGAGAGAGAGGGAGAGAGAGAGAGAGAGAGAGAGAGAGAGAGAGAGAGAGAGAGAGAGAGAGGAGAGAGAGAGAGAGAGAGAGAGAGAGAGAGCAGGTGTGAGTCAGAGCAGGGGGGCGGTAACTGTCCTCAGTGGTCGTGGAGAAGTGTCCCAGTCCCAGAGAGGCCAATGACCTTCAACAGTGACCGAACCCAACAGACACGTCATCCCTCCGGCCGCATGTGTCAAAGAGGACTGTTTCACCGATGGGCCCCAGCCTCCTCCACAGCTCCGAGTTCTTCACACAGTCTGTCTCTCTCTGTCTTCGATGTTTGGGTCTGAAAATCTGCGATTGAAAATCGTCAGTGTGGGCAGGAGAAGACAGGAGGACAGGACAGGGCTGCTGTAGGAGCGCAGATGATGGACAAAAGGAGGGGAGAAAAGCAGGGGGGGGGGGGGGGGGGGGGGGCGGAGTGATGGAGGTGGGAGTAAATTCATGGCACAAAAGAATAAACGAGTCTCAAAGCACTAGAAATCTAAAGTCACAAAAAACCCGTACAGATAATGCTGAAAACGCTACAGAAAACTCTGTGAAAACAAACAAACGAAACCAAAAAGAAAAGAAAAAAAAGAAAAAAAAAAAAAAAAGGAAAAAGAAAATGAATAAAAGAAGAAAAAGTTTCAGAAATCGGAGAAACTGAATATCCATTGTGGCCGCAGTAGCCTAAGTAGGTCAACTGAAAAAAAAAACAAAACAAAACTTGATGATGCTTCATGACAATTGGATGGCATTTCCAGACAGGCTTACTCCGCCTTCCTTCCTCCTCCCTTGCCGAGAAGCACATGCCTCTCCGCCCCTCCGCCCCCCCGCCCCCCCCCCCCCCCCCCCCCCCCGTCCCCCCTGTCACCTGTCTCCATTCCAGCAGGGGTTCCAACGTCTGGGGAAAAGGTCACCGGAGATGGCGGCGGAGTGGTTTCTGAAGCACCGCTCGTCATTAGCACCGTACGCTAATGCTGCATGACATCCATACCATCATTGAAGGGATGGGGGCGGCAGTGGGGGGCGGGGGTGGGGGTGGGGGGGGGAGAGAGAGAGAGAGAGAGGAGAGAGAGAGAGAGAGAGAGAGAGAGAGAGGAAAGAGAGAGAGCAAGAGAGGGAAAGACTTAGAGAGAGAGAGACTTGAGAGAGAGCGAGAGAGAGAGAGAGAGAGAGAGTGAGAGAGAGAGAGAGAGAGAGAGAGAGAGAGAGAGAGAGAGAGAGAGAGAGAGAGAGTTAGAGAGAGAGAGAGAGAGAGACAGACAGAGAGAGAGAGAGAGAGATGGAGGAGTTCGGGAATGGGGATAGGGAAGAGGGAGATGAGGAGTGTGAGAACAGAGGGGTGGGGTGTGGGGGTGGGGAATTGAGGAGGAAGAGTTACGTCATACGTAGGTTTAGGAGGTAGGCACGTGTAAGAAAATGACTCTCAGGTAATCCCCCTGTATCAGTCGTGTGTGTGTGTGTGTGTGCGTGTGTGTGCGTGCGTGCGTGCGTGCGTGTGTGTGTGGGGGGGGGCGCACACACAATACTAAACAAAACCAGTGCGTCACACACAGCTGCCTTTGTGACTGGCTCAAACATTGGAAAGTGGCGATAGATGTTGGGAAAACGCCGCACCACAGCTCGTAATCACTTCATTTTCCAAATCATCCCCCTGAGTGGTAGTGATACACAGCATGTGCTCTAAGTCACCTCCTGGGGAGAGTCAATCCAGACCAATTTCCCCTGCAGTTTCAAAATCGCTCTCCTGTCCAGCGTAACAATACATATATATCAATGGAAACTTCTTCTCCTTCTGCGTCTGCAGTCTGATACTCCTGCAGACACTCCCTATTTGGACAGTCAAGGATTAGTCCCATCTACCCTACAAAGGGAGTGGAGTTTTGTGTGCATGACCGTTTTTTTTTTAAATGCTGCCATTAAGGCAGCCATACTCCATCTTAGGGGAAAATGAAAACATATTACACCTGAATTTAAAGGTAGGTACCTACTACCAATTGTGTAGGTAAGCCGTAATCGTAGCCGTGGCCATGAGAACTTCTTCATTAAACTCTCTCATCTTAGTCACTAATTCATTTTTCCATCAGCGTTAAATCATGCGCAGTGTGGTCGCGACACTTGAACAATTGTGACCTTCCACTACAGAATGAGTCGCTTGTCATAGTTAAGCGTTTCTAAAATTACATATTTTCTAAAAGCATTTTTTCTGCTCTTTCCAATCGTGAAAACCAGTGTTGAATCGCTCTTTTAGTTTTCAAGATACAGTTGTGTTTTGAAGATGGTAGCCCTCTGAGAAGCGCTTTTGAGAAAATGAACAGAAACAGATGCACATAGTCAGCATAACGTAGTAGGTGTTTTAAAATTGTCATTTTAATACAGAAAGCAGTCAGACAGACACAATTCACTTAGTGTACTTTGTGCAGGAAAACTTATAGTATCAGCTCGGGTCAGAATCTCAAAAAAAATCGACTCCTGACACCACTACTGCCCATTTTGGCTGCTAACTGAAAACCCGGAGAGATGGCAAGCGACTCATTCCGTGGTGGAAGGTCACAACTGTGGTGTAGCATTATGACAGACTATTCCACCACACAGCAGTGGCCCCTTCCTTGATGACAACGATACTGGAACTGTAAGGTGTGGGGTTGGAATGGAGAAGTGTGAATTCTGGATGTGATCCAGAACTACTCTCCACCGTGTTCCAGAACCACACCCTTTTGAAGGCATAGTCCAGAAAACACCTCATGGAGATAATATACAGATGTAAAAAAAAACAAAACAAACAAACAAAAAGAAACGAAACAAACCCAAACAAATCTGCCCTGTGTGACAGGGAGGTGGGAAATGGGCACATGCCTTTTTCTGGATCAGGTCTGGCATCATCCCACCCACCACAACCCCCCCCCCCCCCCCAACACACACACACCTCCAGTTCAGTTGCAATGTGCTTTGTCTGATATGTTTCATCGTTTGGGATACTTGAGGAGTTTTGAACGAAATCATATCCCTCCCACCCCCCCACCTCCGATTTCTTTCTTTCTTTCTGTGTACGCAGGCTGATACTCCTGCGGACACTGCCTGTATAGACAGACAGTGGAGTTTTGTGTGTATGACCGTTTTTCTTTTGGTCCCCATTAAGGCAGCCATACTCCATCTTCGGGGAAGGTGCATGCTATGTGTAACGTGTCCTCCATACCAAAGGCCAAACTGGCCTTTCTCTTCCGAAAGTTGGTGATGGGATTTGACGTGTGTGTGCAAGATGATGTGCATGCGTTCACACACGGAACCTCGGTGTATAGTCTCATTCGAAGGACTGGAGTCAGAACCAATCTTAAACTCCGAGGGAAAAAATCCCCCTGTACCGAAATTCGAACCGGCAACTCCAGGATCACGAGTCCGGCGCTCTACCAACTGAGCTACCCCCCCCCCCCCCCCCCCCCCCCCCCCTCTCCTCCGATTCAGGTGCAGCGCGCTTTGTCTGACACGTTTTATCGTTCGGAACGCTCTGAAAAACTTGAAAGAGGAGAGTGATTAATGAACAAAGGGCACAAGCCAGTCTGGATTGACGCCTCAGAGGGCGGCGATTTTCGGCACGTGCCTTGCTCTTTCTCATCCCCCAGGAGGTGATTTCTGGAGTGGGGGGGCCGGTTTAGACACGTTTCACAACGGCTACAGTCTAAGCGAACGTGGGGTGAGAGGCAGGTCGGGTTGGGCGGCGACTTGCTTTGATCTTTTATAGTTTTATTTTTCTTATAACTTGTCGCTCGCCCGCAGCATACCTCTACAGACAGTCCTCTCTCCACACCCTCTTTCCTCATTCCTCTCAGCTCACCCCCCCCCCCCCCCACTCCCCGTCCCCTATTCCACTGCCTCCCCTTTCATTGCACGTGTGTGTGTGTGTGTGTGGCGTGTGTGTGTGTGCGCGCGCGCGCATGTGTGTGCGTGTGTGTGTGTGTGTGTGTGTGTGTGTGTGTTTGTGATGTCCTTATCCTGCCCACTGCCTAAATAAAATGAAGGTGGCACGCAGAGAGAGAGAGAGAGAGAGAGAGAGAGAGAGAGAGAGACCTATGGAAGCAAAGATAGCGCCGTGCTAGCTTCCTCTTCTCCACATTGTCACACCGTTTGTGTTAGATTACCACACACATGGCATGCGATCAGATATTCGCCTCTCTTTGGGTTAATGTTGTTATCATATCGAGAGGAAATTGATAGTTATGACAATAGCGGATCAAGACGAGGGAAGCGAAGCGAGAGAGAGAGAGAGAGAGAGAGAGAGAGAGAAGAGAGAGGAGGGGGGGGGGGGATAGGGTGTGTGGAGAAACGTTCTTTGGGATCCGCACCCACTCTTTCTTCCCCCCTGACCCAATGCCGAAAAAGTGGAAATAAATAGTAAGGGCACACACACACACACCACGCACACACATGCAACACACCACACACACACGCGCGCGCGCGCGCACGCGCGCGCACAAACACAGCACAATACACACACCACACCCACACACACACATTTTCACAGAAAAAGGGTCACCAGCAAACATCATCCCCACGGGGGGGAACTACCAAATAAACATCTTCTCTCAATCATCGGCTGAAATTAGAACACAACCATACCAAACAAAGCAAGCAAACACACACACACACACACACACACACACACACACACACACACACACTTACAGACTCTTTCAATTACCGAAAGCGTACCTCAACCTTTCAATTCTGGAACTATCTAGCCTGCGACGACGAGAGATGGACAGCGCCAAGTGATGACGAACGGAAGAAAGGAGAACTAGATGTCCCTAAGTATATTGAGGGCCGCCGTGATCATGTGAGAGTT
>JADBJO010003519.1:15000-20000 GCA_016801955.1 Conus betulinus
TGGCCTTCATTAAGGCTTAGGACGTTAGTATGTAAAACTGGTTGGAGACAAAACGGGGAAAAAAAAAAAAGAAAGAAAAAAAAGTAGTGGAAATTCTTTTTATTTTTTCCGCTTTTTTTGGCAGATGAAGAGGACAGTGTGAAGCCCCAAAAAATGAAGAGGTGGATTTCGGCCTTAGGGGGGAAAAGAAAAAAAACAAAAAAACAACAACAAAAACACAAACAAAAACCAACAAAAAACCGTCACCGCCTTAGGTGCTCCATTGATCCGATAACTGATGCCACAAAAAAAAAAAAAAAAGAAAAAAGGGACGTTTAGTCTCATCATTCAATCGGTCCTTTTTGAAAAGCACCGGGCTACAAGAATACTAAATTCAGCATTCGACCAAACTTTAAGAACGTCAGGCTAGAAGGACGTTAAAAACCTTACCTATCAACCTGTTCTTAAAAGCTTCAGGCTACAAGGGCGTTAGTCTCACCAATCAACCGGCCCATAAGAACCAAAGGCCACAGGGATCTTAATCTCACCATTCAACCTGTCCTTTAAGTGCCCCAGGCCACAGGGACGTTACTATCTCACCATCCAATCTGTCTCAAGAGCATCAGGTTCCTCAGACGTTATAACCTCAGCATTCATATTGTCTGTAAGAGCCTCAGGCAACCAGGACGGTTAACCTGACTATTCAACCTGTCCTTTAGGCTACTAAGACGTTAATCTCACCATCCATCCTGTTCTTGAGAGCCTCAGGCTACCGGGACGTTAACATCACTATTCAAACCTGTCCTTCGGGCTCTTAAGACGTTTTATACCACCATTCATCCTATCCTTTAGAGTCTCAAGCTACCAGGACGTCGATGTCATCATTTTATCCACCACAGACAGCCAGACAGCCAGACAGCCCTGACCAGGGTCAGCCAGCTGTCAAGGACGCCGCGCATCTGCCGGACACCAGTGACTAGTGATGAGCAAGGACAATCAGTGTGGTGGAAAGGGAGGGGCGGGAAATAGGGGGGGAGGGGGGGGGGGGGGGGGGGCGGAGGATTAGTTTTGTGATTTATGATGACAATTTATTGGATTCATTCATACGTTCGCGCACGAACGTGAAATAACTACCCAAATCCACCATCTGTCTCTCTGTCTCTCTGTTCTTGTCTGTCTGTCTGTCTGTCTGTCTGTCTGTCTGTCTGTCTCTCTCTCTCTCTCTCTCTCTCTCTCACACACACACACACACACACACACACACACACACACACACACACACACACACACGCACGCACGCACGCACGCACGCACGCACACACACACACACACACACACGTATGCACAAAACCCTCCCCCCACCCACACACACACATACGCACGCACGCACACACGCACACGTACGCACGTATGCACGTACACACACACACACACACACACACACACACACACACTTACCATTTTTTCCCACAACCTCCTTCTCTTCCGATCCCTTCTAAGGCCACACTGACTCCCTTCCCCCCCCCCCCCCCCCCCCCCCCCCGCCCCACCCCTGCTCTCCGCCCCCCGCTACTTTCCCCCACCTCTATTCTCCATTCTCTTTCACTCTTCCCCTCCCCCCCCTCACCACACCACTCTTCCCTCCACCCTCTCCTCCCTCCCTTCCCTCCCCTCCCTCCACTAATCCTGGAAAAACCCCCGTCCACAAAGACCACATCCCGCAGCAACCGGAGCACCGCGACCCGCTGACATTCCTTTGTCCCCCTCCCCACCCCCCCAACCCCACCCCATACCCCCCCCCCCCCCCCCCCCCCACTCCCCCGGCCCGGCGACTCCCAACACCCCGGCAGCCGCAGACTGACAACCAGCCAACCCGTCTAGCCAGCCTAGCCAACACCTAGCCTGCCTAGCTCAGTGAATGACTCCATCCCCCCCCCTCCTACCCCACCCCACCCCCCACCCCCCCACCCGCTAACCCCCACCCCGGAGGTCACACAAGTACCCGGGAATCAATAAACCGTGGTTAACAGAACAAAGAATGTCGCGCCCCACCACCCCCCCGCCTACCTCACTCTTCTGTCTGCTTTCTTCTCTGTCCTGTCCTTTCCTCTCTTCCTTCCTTCTTTCCTTTCTTTCAGTTTCTCCAGACTTCCCGCGCGATCATCCATGATCAAAACGCACAGCGTCTGTACGATTTCTTTTGCTTTTCCTTTTCTTTCTTTCTTTCTTTCTTTTTTTTTTTTTTTTTCTTTCGCGGCTATTTACCTATCCTCTAGGAATACGACAGATAACATGTGAATCCAGTATGCAAGTATGCAGCGACCACGAAGAGTTCGTTTTTTTCTTTTTCTTTCTTTTTTTTTTTGTTGGGGGGGGGGGGGGGGGGGGGGGGGGGGGGGGGAGGGGAGGGGGTGGTGGTGGTAGTGGGAGGGTGAAGGAGAGCTGTAGGGATGGGGCTGGGTGTGGGGTGTGGGGTGTGGGGAGGTGGGAGTTGTTGTTCGGAGGTATGAAGGAGATGTTCGAGCCCATCCTTTTGAGTTAGTTTCATTCAGCTTTTACGTCCACTCCTGTTTACGGTCATATGACGGACGGGGAGGGGGGGGGGGGGGTGTTACGGGGGATGGGGGAAAGTGGGCTTTCTTATACCGTGCTATACTATGAGAATGTTATTCTACCTTAGGCAGTGGTCTCTTTCTTTTCCTTTTATTTTTTAGCGAAAAATCGAAACAACTGGTTGGTGCATTTTTTTTTTTTTTTTGGCCTAAAAGCAACGTCTTTGGTTATTGTTAAAGCTGAGGAACACAGAGCAACTATCTTGTCGATGTCCTTTCTGGGGGTTCCAGTGTCTAGAATGGAAAGGACAAACAAACAAAAACAAAACCAAACAAAAAAAAAGAGAGCTCTTCTGCTTAGAAGCACAGAGAGGTAAGCTGACTGGGGTTTGCAACAGAAAAAAAAAGAAGAAAGAACAGAAAACAAAGAAACAAAAAATGTCATAAAAGAGAATAAAGTAATTCAAAAAAAAAAAAAAAAAACAAACGTACATACGCACGCCTTGTGACTGATAAAGTTTAACACAATTTAAGTCTGAAAAATGAGGAGAGTTTTCTTTCTTCATCTTCTGCTACTTCTTCTTTTTCTTCTTCTTCTTCTTGAGAGACAACGCTACAAATATCTTGAAAGAAAAGCGCCATGTTTTTTCTTGTTTGAAAGCATGTCTTTTTTTTTTTTATTATTTACAAAATGTTACCGATTTCGCTGAAACAGCAAGCGGCGCCTACACCGCCTATCCTCTCTCTCTCTCTCTCTCTCTCTCTCTCTCTCTCTCTCTCTCTCTCTCTCCACGACTCGTGGGCTGATGGAAGATGACTGGTTGACTTTCCTGACCTCTCTCCTTCTTATGTGTTTGTGGCTTGACCATCCAGTGTTTAAAAAAAAAAAGTTGTTTTTACACTCGAGGGTCTTGACACGGTTCAGGTAAAGAGGCCGGGGGGGGGGGGGGGGGGGGGGGCGGAGGAGATGGGAGGAGGGAAGAAATGGGGCGAAAAGTGAGAGGCGAAAGGGCAGGGTGTGTGTGTGTGTGTGTGTGTGTTGGGGGGGTGACGGGGGGGGGGGGGGGGGGGGGGGGGGGGGATGGGAACGGTGTCATTGGCGCGTGGGAATTTCAAAGTGTGAGGAGGGGGTCTATTCAACATTGTGAAGAGGACAGGTCGAGTTGTCGCCAGGGGCTAACTGCGTCGCGAGTGTGTGTGTGTGTGTGTGTGTGTGTGTGTGTGTGTGTGTGTGTGTGTGTGTGTGTGTGTGTGTGTGTGTGTGTGTGTGAGAGAGAGAGAGAGAGAGAGAGAGAGAGAGAGAGAGAGAGAGTGTGTGTGTGTGCGTGTGTGGAGAGAGAGAGACAGACAGACAGAGAGAGAGACAGACAGAGAGAGAGACAGACAGAAAGTGTGTGTGTGTGTGTGTGTGTGTGTGTGTGTGTGTGTGTGTGTGTGTGTGTGTGTGCAGAGACAGAGAGATAAAGAGTGAGAGAGAGAGTAGGGGTGTGTGTGTGTGTGTGTGTGTGTGTGTGTGTGTGTGTGTGTGTGTGCCTGAACGCGCACGTGTGTACGCATGTGCGTGCGCGTGACTGTGTCTGTGATCAGGACTTCTCAATACATCCCTCCCCTCCTTATCTCCTCTCCCCCCTTCATTTCCTCAAGTCCTATCCTTATCTTTTCTGTTGTTTTCTTTTTCTTATGTATTTCTTTTTTTTTTTCTGTCCCAACCTCTGCGCCACCTCAGAGGCAGTGCACACACGCCGCTCATTCCGACACCCCGTCCACAGCCACAGTCCGATCGGCCCCCGCCGCAGCCCCGGCACCGGCAATCCAGGGGAACAGTCAATGTCAAGTCGTCAAGAGACAACCCACCGGAGGAGACACTGCACTGCTGCCGAGTCACTTGGGTGGTGTTCAGTGGCGCTTGTTCTGATCTAACATACGCAGGACACCACCTACTATTTTCTTATGTATTTGAGTCTGTTCTGTGAAAGAAAAAAAATCACTCTCTTGCACATCGCCCCGAGGCCTTTGTGTGTGTGTGTGTGTGTGTGTGTGTGTGTGTGTGTGTGTGTGTGTGTGTGTGTGTGTGTGATTTAGACCATTCTAAATAATATAACACAAGAAAAATAACTATGTATTCTGCACATTTCCCTATAACGACACTACCTACCTGGATGGGTGAACAAGCCAAGATAAAGGGGAGGAGACAGGCACTTCAAACACTCCCCCCCCCTCCCCCCGTCCTCCCCGTCACCCCTCTTCCCCTCCACCACCGCACCTCCTCCCCCACACCCCACCCACCCCTTCTTCCTTGTCCACACTCCTGATCAGCACTTTTCAGAGATCGACAACTCATTCTCCTCAGCATGTCGTCCGATCCCCTCCAGTCCCTTCAGTTCAGTGCGGTTCAGTCCAATGTCATTGCATCCGTCATCCTCCGGAACCAACCGTGGGAAATTGTGGAGTCGGCCTTTGCTGCACTAT
>JADBJO010003519.1:27500-32500 GCA_016801955.1 Conus betulinus
CTCGCTCTCTCTCTCATCTCTCTCTCTCTCTCTCTCTCTCTCTCCTCTCTCGGCTCTTTCTCTCTCTCTCTCTCTCTCTCATTACAGAGACCGATCCTTTAATGATAAGAACTTGATTTGTCCATGATGTAAAAAAAAAAATCACAAGAAAATGAGGTTCCTTTGTTTTTTTTTTTTATTGTCCAGCTCTCTAAAACCATTTCGTGAAATGTTTCATTTATATAATCCCAGATACTACAATAAACCTTCCTCATTCAAATTGTGCTTGTTTAATGTCTTCAACCTTCATTTCACTCGTTCCAAAATTTTCTTTGATTTTTATATAACGCGTTCAAACTAAGACAAATCCAGCGATGTCATGAAAAGAACGATAGTTTTTACTGTACATGTTGATCCAGCGTGTAGTTTTTCATTTCCTTTTGTCGTTATCTTGTGTTCTTACCCGTACCCCTTTATAGGGGGCCCAGGCCTACATATGAATAACATATCTGAATCTAATCGCTTCTCTCTCTCATCTCTTCATCCTCTCTCTCTCTCCTCTCATCCTCTCTTCTCTCTCTCTCTCCTCTCTCCTCTCTCCTCTCTATCTCTCTCTCCTCCTCCTTCCTTTGTCTTTATCTTTGTGTTCGTGTACCCCTTTATATTAGGGGCCCAGGCTCCATCCCCCTCTCTCTTACCGCCTAATCCCTCCTCTCCTCTTCCTAATCGCACTCTCTCACCATCTTTCTCCGGTCTTAGCCTCTCGTCTCTCCCATCCCTTAGCATCCCCGTCTCCCCTCCTCGCTTCTCCCCTCTATCAACTCCCTCCCGCCTCTCTCTCCCCCTCTCCTCTCCCCTCTCATCTCTCACCTCTCCTCCTCTCCACTTCTCCATCTCCTCTCTCCCTCCTCTCTCTCTCTCTCCCTCTCGCCGCCCTCCTCTCTCCTCTCCCCCGCTCCTCGCGCTCTCTCTCCCTCTCTCTCCTCTCTCTCACCTTCTCTCTCTCATCCGCTCTCTCCATCGCTTCCTTTGTCGTTTATCGTGTGTTCATGTACCCCCCCTTTATAGGGGGACTAGGAGGGCCTATATATGAAATAACATATCTTAATCTACATATCGCTTGCTCTCTCTCAATCTCATGTCTCGTCTCGGTAATTCCTCTCACGTCTCCGCATTGCTCACTCCTCCTCTTCGTCCTTCCTATCTGAACAGACTATAAATTTGCTCTTCTCTCCTCTAAAATCGTCCTGTTCTCTCTCCATCTCCTCGTTCTCTCTCTCTTCTTAAATCGTTATCATCGGTGTTCATGCTACTCTCTATTATAGGGGGCCTCTCCTATCTATGACAACATATCTGAATCTCCTCTGCTTCTTCTCTCACCTCTCTCTCTCCATCCTCTCTCTCTCTGTATCCGACCCCCGATGATCCGACCTCTCCCCTGTATCCGACCCACCCCCTCCCCCCCCCCCCCCCACCCCCCCCCGTCTCTCTTAAAAAAGCTCCCACCTCCTCATCTCCTACCTCCCTACTCACCTTTTCCTTTTCCCTTTTCGCCTCGCTTACTACACCGCAGCATTTATTTCTTTGTTCGCCAACATGATTTTCTATTTAGAAAACTATAAATAAATAAAAAATGGGAAAAAAAAACCAGAAAGACAACAACCGGGGAAACCCCCCCAGAAAAAAATAACATGTACCGTCTTACAGGAAACAATTGATGGGAAAATAATGAATGTGTCCGAAAGTGGAAACCTATTGAATGTTTTTAGGTTCAAATCCGAAAATCAGAAGGCAGCAGTTTGTATCCAAATCAGAAGGCAGATCCAGGTTGTTTTTTTTTTTTCTCATTGTCTTCAGCGTTGGGCGTGATACGTCGTGATTTTTTTTTTTCGACAATGTCGTACAATTTCTTCTTTCCAAGAAATAGTATCATGGGCCTCATCGGATTACAGATAAACCTGTGAGCTGTGTCTCTCCTGGCACAAGTTTCCTGCACAAAATTTTGAAAGAAGACTTGGGTGTAGATATAGGTATCATAAGCCAGTGAGCAAAACAACATTCATAAGAAGTAGAAGATGATGTTTGTCTATGTACGACACAATCCCCCCCTCTTTTCTTCTTCTTCTTTTTTTTTTTTTTTTTTTTTTCTCTTAAGACAATGTTTCCTTTTTCCTTTTTCTTTTTTTTTTCCTTTTTTTTTTTTTTAAACATTTCTTCTTTCCCTCCTCTTCTTCCTCTTTTCTTTCTCTTCTTTTTTACATGTCATCAGTTTCGCTAATGTTTGTTGCCTACGAGGTGGTTTCACGCACGCAGTGACGTTTAAACAGTACACCCCCAGCCAACAAGTCACCAAACGTTTTCAAAAAACAGACTGAATTCTGACTTCAGGCGATGGGCAGTACAGATTACTGAGAATCTCAATGTTCCTGCTCGTCCTCCTCCTCCTCCTCCCTCCTGCTTCTCTGCTCCTCCTCCTCCTCCTCCTCCTTCCTCCTCCTCCTCCTTCCTTCTTCTTTTTCTCTTACTCTTCTTTCTTCTTACTTCTTCTATCTTCTTCTTCTTCTTTATTTGTTGTTGTTCTTGCTGTTGTAATGTTTTTCTTGCGCTGTTGTGTTTTTGTTGTTGTGTTCTTCTTCTTTCCTCTTCTTTTCTTCCCACTCTCTTCTTTTTTCTTCTACCTTTTTTTTTTTTGTATGTATGTGTTACTTCCACTTCATTTTTCTTCCTGGGTTTGTCGTGTCTTTGTGGATGAGTTTAACCGTGTACCTTGCGAAATCGGACATTTCCTTTCGTTGTTTTCGCTTTCTAGGAAGAAAACGGAATACCAAACCCACTGCTTAATCGTGATATTAGACGAAAAAAAAAAAAAAAAAAAAAACAACAAACAAACAAAACAAAACGAGTGTGTAAGAGAATAAGACAAGTGCATGACTGAAAGTTATTGAGTTCCTAGTAGGGTGGCATGTATGTGTGTATGTGTGTGTACACATATGGTGCTTAGGCGGTTATTTAAAAATATATCTGATAAAGAAATAAGTATATAACTACACTATTAGAAAATAGTAAACAAAAACAAAACAAACAAACACACAAAAAACAAACATACATACAACAACAACAAAATCAACAGTGAAAGTGCCCAACACCCCACCCCACCCCCCCACCCCCTTCCTTTCCTTCCCTCTCAATCCCTCTCCCATCCCTCCCTCCCCTCCATCCCCCCCATCACTTTTATATTAAGAAAAACAAAATAATTCAGATACTGTAGTGACCAATTGGACTGATATCTAAACTTACAAAAAATTCTTAGGTTAAAGCTGGTGAATTGAATATAATGTGTGAGTTATTTTGCAACAAAACTGGGATAAAAGTATTTACAAGTTCTTACGTTTGTGCTTATGCTTGTGCACGCACACGTATGTGTGCATGTGCGTGTGCGCGTGTGTGTGTATACATATGCGATTGTGTTTGGGTATGTGTGTGTGTGCATATGTGTGTGCTTATATGAGTGCTTATATCGCACACACACACACACACACACACACTAACACACACTAAACACACACTCTAACACACACATACCCCCCCCCCCCCCCCCCCACCACCACCACCACTCTCTCTCTGTGCCCTCCATCCTCCATCCCCTACCCCACTCTACACCCCACCCCCTCGTTCCTCCTCCTCCTCCCCCCACCCAACCCCCTTCTCACTCACCCGATAACTAAACACACACACACACACACACACACAACACACACACACACACACATATTGACAAATCAGCCAGGTAAGTCACCCCCCTTCCCCCCCCCCCCCCCCCCCCCCCCCCCCCCCCCCCACCGACTTGATCAACCAGCACCAAACCCCCCCCAAACAAACAAGCATTGCACAACGCAGAGTGCACGTTGCCCCTCTTTCGCACTTCCTCCTGTCCCTCACCTGGCCTTCCACGTGCACGACTCATCAGTACCCGTCACCCCCCCTCCCTCCTGCTCTGGCCTTGTCAAGTTCTTCTTCTTTCGGTTCGCATTTGTCGGTGTCTATGGCCGGTCGGGTGAAGTCACCATCGGAAATTTCCGTTCGCGCATGGGAAGTGAGGGATTCCTGGAAAAATGGATTTCTGAACAACACCCGATGGAAGTAGAAAGTCTTCCTGTTCTGTGGAATAACCCGACTATCAATGGACTGGCGCCGAGTTGTGACCTTTTTTCTGTTTGTTTGTTTGTTTCTTTTAGAAGAGATTTTTGGTTGTTTGTTTGTCTGTCTGGTCGTCTGTCTCTCTGTCTGTCGTTTGTTTCTTTGTCTGTCTGTCTGTTCGGTCTGTCTGTCTGTCTGTCTGTCTGTCTGTCTGTCTCTGTCTATCTGTTTTGTGTGTACGTGTACGCGCGTTAATGTGTGTATGCATGTGCGAATACACTAATTGTATGTATGCATATTTTGGACACACACACACACACGCACACACACACACACACACACACACACACACACACACACACACACACACACACACACACACACACACACGCACGCACGCACGCACGCACGCGCGCGCGCTCATGCCACACACACACACATACACACACACACACACACACACACACCACACACACACACACACACACACACACACACACACACACAACACAAACACACACACACACACACACACACTAACACACACTAACACTGCTACTACTCGAACTCAAGAGGCACGAGGAATTTCAAACACACCTCAGTTTAATGGTTTCATTCATACGTTCATTCCTTCACGTCCTAAAACAGACTGAAACGAACAAGACAGGGTTCTTTGTAATACCGCTGCCAAGTCACTGAATGTACAGCAATAGGAAACGAAATATCTCAGGTATTTTTTTCATAATTTTATTTCACAGCGGAAAAATCAAAAACTACGTACTGCACCATGTCTTCCATTGTCATAATAGCACAATCTATTTCTGAGATGCCGAAGTGAAACCTTTTGTCATGATTTTTTCTGTGTCTGCCTACATTCAACATTC
>JADBJO010003519.1:55000-72500 GCA_016801955.1 Conus betulinus
GAGAGAGAGAGAGAGAGAGAGAGAGAGAGAATATATATTACAGAGACAGACAGACAGACAGACAGAGAATGTGTGTGGGTGCGCGCGCGTGTGTGTGTGTGTGTGTGTGGTGTGTGTGTGTGTGTGTGTGTTGTGTGTGTGTGTGTGCGCGCGTGCTCGGTTCGGCCACACCCAGCGACAGAAATTTGTGCTGTCTCTCCACCCACAGACAGACAATGAACGCATACGGCTGACACGGGCACTAGAAAGTCTTTTCGTTAGTCTTTTAGCGAAATTGTGCTGACTTGTCCGCATTCCCGTGCCCCCTTTCGACTGACTGGACCACCACTATTTCAGTTCCTCGTAACCACCAAGCAGTAGGCTTTCTGAGGTATCGAAACCTTGTCAATCATAGAGGAAGGAAGACAAATGACGAATGTAATTGACAAGAAACAAAAACAAAAATAAAGAAAAAAAAAAAAAGAAAAAGAAAAAAAAAAAAGGTGGGAGGGATCGAAACCAGCTGGTGAAATTGACGAGTGCGTGGAAGTGCTTGTTGATTTCAGGAAACGTGATGACAATGCCGTCAAGAAAGTGATCTTCGGGCGGTCTGAAAAGTGTGGCAAAGTTGAGACTCCACTCCTACTCCCACTCCATACTGCTCCACGATCTCAAGACGCTGTGTGTATGTTGGTGTGTGTGTGTGTGTGTGTGTTGTGTGTGTGTGTGTGTGTGTGTGTGTGTGTGTGTGTGTGTGTGCGTGCGCGTGCGCGCGTGTGTGTATGTGTGTGTGTGTGTGTGTGTGTGTGTGTGTGTGTGTGTGTGTGTGTGTGTGTGTGTGTGTGTAAGTGCGCGGTGCCCGTGTCAGTTGATGCATACCATAGGAAGGCCAACAGTCCATGTAACTAACGATGGACTTTTCGGTCAGTCCGACAAACGAGAAGGGAGACAAGTCACTTGCCAAACGGGTCCTCCTATGGGATTGGAGGCTGATCACTGAGTCACAGCGTGCTTGGTGAGTTTAACGTCCTGTCTGCCAGAGGCCCTTGAGGACAAGGTGCGCCAGGCCGTAGCCTGCAGTTTTGGTGGCACGATGTCTGGGGGCTGGCAGGAGCCTTGGGTTTAGTTCTGGACGGGGAAGGGGGGGGGGGGGGGGTATTAGTGCGGGGGCTGTCCCATCATGTTGTAGTTGTCATCCCAGACTTAAGAGTTCGGGCTCTTGTCTTTTGTTTCTGCTGCTGTGCTGGTGCCCAGCGCTTGTTCCTGGTTCCCTTTCGTCCACAGGCTGTAGGATATGTCCAGAACTTACCTGTGACAACGTCCAGAGTTCGAAGTCAGGCATTCAGCCGAATTACTCCCTTCCCGCCACGGCTCTGGCCTTTGTGGGGGGGCGCCCAACATTTAAAAAACAAACAAACAAAAACCCTGCTAGTTTCGCTACTCCTGTTCAACGTATTATCATTCTGGTGGAGAGCGTGTGTAACATAAGGTGGGTCTCCTATCCGCTCTCTCCTGCGATAGTGGTTATCCCCCATGTATCATATCACGTGTGGTACGTGTGGACTTCCATCTGAGTATGGGACAACGAATGAGGAACAGCAGTGACTGACGAGGTGGTGCCCCCCCCCCCCCCCCCCCCCCCCCCCCCCTCCCTCCCCCCGCCTCCCCGTTGCACGCAGCCTGTGAAACTGATACGAGCGACGACGTGACAGTTTTATGGCGGTATCGATTTCCATTCGGAAACTGATAACAGACAGCCTGGCCGATGAAATGACCGGTCGTGGAATCTTGGGGGAATTACACTTCAGGAAAGGCTCACACAGACAACTGAATCAGTGTTTACTGGAAAAATGCGTATGTGAAACCCACCTCTTGCCATGCCGTGTCTTTGGCTTCCTACGGGTGTTTTTTTTTTTTTTTTTTTTTTTTTTTTTTTGAGATATAATTACAAGCAAACGGTAGTTTGTGAAACTGGGAATACGCCATAGAAGAGAGAGAGAGAGAGAGAGAGAGAGAGAGAGAGAGAGAGAGAGAGAGAGAGGGGGGGGGGGGGGGTTGCAGAGAATGGGATGAAAGTTATGTACGTGAGAAGCCATTGTTGCGCCACCCCCCTTGCCACCCCACCCTCTTTTGATTTGTATATTATTTTCAAACCACATCTGAACAGCTGAGGTAGGCCTACCTGGTTGACTGTACCTATGCATTGCTATGAGCAGATCAGCAGTGTTTTATCTTTTCAGTTAGGCCTGTTTGTTTGTTGACTCTCCTCTCTCTCTCTCTCTCTCTCCAGTCTAATCATAGCTTTCTCGTAAGTAAAAAACCAGATCAGCCAACGCAGGAACTGACCTCATGCGCTGCACGCGGGGTAACCGACATTCGGAACGCGCTGGGCTGTCCCGTTGCCAACACACAGGAGAACGGAAACCGTTCGTGACCGATTCCCGCCCCCCCCCCCCCCCCCCCCCCCCCCCCCCCCCCCCCCCCTCCTCCGAGCCCCCTCCCTACCCGCCCTCCATCCACTATACCGCGCAGACTTCGATCCATCTGCGTCGCTGCTTTGTACGACTCCAAGCTGACGCAGGTCCGGACCTCAGCTGCGCTGCGCGCGGTCCAAGCCAGCTAAGCAACAGTGAGCGCGAGGGGATTCCCCTTTTGTTGCTGATTGGCTGAGGACGTTGTCATGTGCCGGGAGCAACTTTCCGTGGGGGCCTACGGATGTGTGCCTGGGATTTCCACGCGCAGGATATAAAAGCGTTGGCTCTCCCAGTTTTAGTTCAAATCCAAGCCTAACTGTCGCTGAGCGAACATAGGTGATACATTCCGTTTGTGATCAACGTTGATCTACAGAGAAGTCTTTGGCTTGCAAACTTTGCTTTTCTTTTGGTGTTTTTTTCTTGTTCTTGCAAGTGTACGTGTGGTTCGCTTGTTCTTTGGGAATAGTAACTCTCTTCAACATGGCGGATTTGCCCCGAAACGACTTGGAGACGGACGAAGCCCATGTCAGCCTACAGTTGAGGAGGCTGCATGGTCGTGTACCCCAGCTGCATCCAGACACGACTAGCACAGTCGACAAGCAGCCCCTGACCATGGAAGAACGGGTGGATTCTGGCGTGGGATACAGTCTGCAGTCGCAAGAGAGTTCAGTGCATTGAGCATCGAAGGTGTTCGAGACATTTTGGCCAGTGAGTCGGCAGGGGGGGTGCTACAACCACCACCACCAGGCAGTGGACAATCGCTCCGTGTCTTCGTATCGCAGTGACAGTCTCAGTGTCAGTCTGCAGAACCATTTTAGGAATTTGTCTCTGCAAGACCCGGACCAGACCAAGGACTCTGTCAGATCCAGCAGGTGTGACTCAGGGATCTGTGACTCGTGCCATTTTTCAGTGGAGGAGCCCTTTCATGGACTAGACGCTGGTTTTCCAGAGTGTGGCATCACACCTTCTGGGAGCTACGATAGTGCGTTCAGTCACCAGGAATTGCAGGAACTGTTTTCTCAAGACGAAGATGGTGACACGTAAGTGTTCCAGTTTTTCTTATCACCACTAGGTTAGTTTGGTGCCACCTATCCAGCCCCACCGACCCCTTCCTAAGCAAATTATGGCGTGCATGCGTGAAGTTACATATTGCATGTTGTAGGTGTGTTTGTAATGCGTGCATTCACAAGTGCACAGCGTCTCTGGATAGATAGCTTGGTTTTAATGAGGGGTGTCAAAAAAAGCTGCGTTTCAAACTGGTGCAAAGGGTCACAAACTGCGTAGACTGGTTATTCCTAGGCCTGGTGGAATTTACGTGTGTGCGCAAATCGAGCCAAGTGGGAAAGTACGCTGACGTCACGGAAGGGGATTCCCCTTCTTGCACTGAGCCAGCGCGTGATGTCTGCGTGGACAGCTTGCGCTGCGCGTGCGGCCTTTCCACTTAAGAGACGTGGCGTGACTGGACAAGGAAAAGCGCGATAAGGATCTCGGCAGACTATGTACCCAAGCTTTTTTTCCTGCTGGGCGGACTTTGGGACCCGCCCATTTTTAGATCACTGAAAGCAGTGTCAAGCCCCACCCACTTCACTTTACTTTGTGACAAGAGGGACTTGAAAAGAAACTAAAGTACGTAAATCAGTTGATACTTGTTTTATTGTTCCATTGTGGAGCGGTGTTTATTAGTCTGCAGAAACTGAAAACTTTTTTTTTCTTCCTCACAATCTCAGTTACACATGCAATCGGCAAGGACTTTACAATCAATTAGCCGCCCGAAACGAACCTGCTTGTCACAAGATGGTGACTAATAATGAGTGGTTTCTTTGGGATGGGAAAGTTTTGTTGAATGTGGGTGTGTGACTAATTGTCACAATGTGGGAGATGTGAAATGTTAAGCCAAACCCAACTCCACCCCCCCCACCCCCCCCCCCCCCCCCCCCCCCCCCCCCCCCCCCCCCCCCCCCCCCCCCCCCCCCCCCCCCCCCCCCCCCCCCCACGTCCGAAAGGTAGGACAGATTTTCATGGTGTACAAATATTGTCCATGTTGGTTCTGATGATGCAGCTATACATATTCTGATATTCATACTATGCATGATATAGTATTAAGATTGTAGGTACAACAACAGCAGCAACAGCCACACACACACACACACACACACACACACACACACACACACACACACACACACACACACGAGAAGTTGTGTTATTGCCTGCAGAACAAAGCAACCAGACTGCAATAAAAAAAAATATATAAAAAACCGCAATTATTGTCGTTTCTTTTTTGTTGCCTGAATTTGTCAAAATGTATCTCTAAGGAAGAAGGCTAAGCACACCATGAGAAAAATGTGTATGATCCATATATTGCTGGTGTGTGTGTGTGTGTGTGTGTGTGTGTGTGTGTGTGCGCGCGCGCGCGCGCGCGCACGCTGTCACTAATTAAAGTTAATTCCATCTTGTTTTTTTTCCCTCCAATTTCTGATCCATCTTTTCTGGGACACAGTGTTGTATGGCAGTGCCAATAATGGGAGACTGTCCATCTGTTTACAGGTACCTTCACATGAGCATCATCCACCTCCTGCCTGATGTGTCGCTCAAGGTGATATCCGTGGCCCCCCACCCAGACTGCGTCAACATTCCCAACATGCTTCACCAGACCCCCCTCCACCTGGCCGTCGCCACGCGGCAGTCTTTGGTGGTTCGCAGGCTCATGGTGGCCGGAGCGACAATGGACGCTCCCGACCACTGCGGCAACACGGCGCTGCACATCGCCTGTCGTGAAGGGCTGATGGAGATCGTGCAGTTGCTGACGACTCCGGTGCAGTACCAGGAAACCCTGGCCAACCAGTACCCCACGCCTCTCCAGAGGCTGCCGCAGGACCTCTCCATCCGCAACTATGAAGGTGAGCATGAGGGCGGGCACAGTTTCAGTGTTGGGGCGTCTGGGTCAGGGGGAGAAGTTTCATTGTTAATGTCTTGGATGCCACCAGTGGGCCAGAAAGTGACGGTTATGAGAGACTCATAAGAAAAGGTTTTGTCCTGCCTAAATAAAACAAGAGGCATTTGGGAGGGAAGGGAAACAGGTACAAGCAGAGGGAGAGGAGTGAGCTGGCAAAGAGTGTAAAGAGAGAGAGAGAGAGAGAGAGAGAGAGAGAGAGAGAGAACATCTTTGTGTTAGAACACTGGGAAACTAAGGCGGGGAAATAACAAGTGTTTAAGACATGTAAAGTTATAGGTCTAGGATCTAAGCAGATCAGGCCACTGTGAACAAAGGTTTCAAACACCTAATTAGACATTCACTTGAGTATTCCTGTTTTTGTATAAAATGAAAACAACAAATACTTCAACACAGACAATTTGCTAAGCCCACCTGTATGCCTCGCTGTTTCAGGATACACCTGCGCACACCTGGCACTGCAAGGAGGCCACCTGAATGTCCTTCAGTTCCTGCTGGCCAAGGGTGCCAACATCAATGAGCCTGATGGCAAGAGCGGTCGCACACTGCTGCACATGGCTGCCGACCTGGGGCTACCTTCCTGCCCTGGAGCTGTTGCTGAGGGCAACAGGGTCTGCAGCTGGACGCCCGCACCTACGGGGGTCTGACGGCGGTGACGCTGGCCCATGGGCGACACCTGAACCATGTGGTGGACCTTCTGCACAGGGCGGGGGCCGACTGTTCCCAGATCTCTGACGATTCTGGAGAGTCCACTGACGAGGAGATGGTGAGTAGACGTTAATACACTTCTTGGTTCCTGTTCTTTTCTTTCCTGACTTTTACCTTGGTTTTGTTCTGTGTTGTGTTGTTTTGCCACTGTTACTTTTGTTTTTATTTTGTGTTCTTTTTTTTTTTTGTATCTGTATTATGTGCAATGAGTGGAATGAGAAGGAGACAGTTGTGCAGTTACAGTTTTGGGTTTTTTTTGTGTGTGTATAACTTGTCATTGTTCATTAAAAAGCAAATCAGCCTTCAAAGGATACAAAATGTAACAAGAAAATGAGAGATGTTCGTTGATTTGTGGATTCATTTAAAACGTTTTGTAGTCTTAAACATGTGCAAATGCTTCCTGCGCTTCATGAGAGAAAGAAAAACTCAGAGAGAGAGAGAGAGAGGGGGGGGGGGAGGGAGCAGGGGCGGGAGAGAGAGAGAGGGAGGGGGGGATCTCATTCATCACACAGCATTCACAGTTTTTCACAACTACAATGCACCCTCTTCTTCTGTGTTTCAGAATGACAATGTGTATGACGACATCTGCATCAATGGGCAGCCTGTCCAGATCAGCTGAACGAAGACAACCTGAATTCCTGCCTTCAGCCGCCAGACTGTTTCAGCACATGGTGGCGTCCACAACAGTCAGCTGGCTGCCACAGCGTCGGGGGGAAACTGGCTGATCTTCATCTCAGATGGTGTCATCCACTTGCCTCAGTCCTTAGCTCACAGTGCAGGACACGGTGACAACAGCCCCTCGACATCGCTGTACTGTGTGGTTCATCCCCGGGTCAGTGTGAGGCATCATGGGATCAACTGATAACATGCTTCTGTTGCATGGAGAAAGGTGCAACAGCCAGGAAATCACCAGAAACCTTCATCCCCTTCCCCGTTCCCCAGACGTTGACTCTGTCCGTCCATATAATGACTGTTCTTTTTCATTCAGTGGGGTTTTAAGATATTTTGTGTATGACTGTTTCTTTTTCATTCAATGGGGTTTTAGGTTTTTTTTTTTTTTTTTTTTTTTTTTTTTCGTTTTTTTTTTGTTTTTTTTCTCATTTCTGTTTGCATGGAGATTTTTTTTAACTCATGAATGATCTTGCATTCCCCGATTTCATTATTTTTTTTTATCTTTGCTTTATTCATGTATGGATTCAGGAAAAAGGAAAAGTTGCCTGCCCAGTGACAATTTATATACCTGTAGGTATTTTTTTTAACACTTGCTACTAATAGATGCTTCATCCGGTCAGTAAGGAAAGACTCGTCCTTAAAGGTCTTTCCATTATCATTTTTGGAGGAACACAAGAAAAGAATCAGGTTGTAGTTTTGAAATTCTCTAGGATAGAATTCACCATCGAAAATGAATGACCAGATGGGGTTTTTTTTTCTGATCTGTAAGAAAACTCCTCTAGGAAAAGAGATCTTCCCATGACACAGGTTCATCATATATAATGGTACACTGAGTCACATCATACAGACTTAATGGTTCATTGAGTCATGAAAGACTTGACAGCACTAGAAAGTTCTGGAGAGCAGTTTTGTATGGTTCAGTAGTTTGCAAGGGCACCAGGCTTTTTCTTTTTTCCATTTTCGTTTCACATGTCCATCCATGACTTTTCTAACTGCGTCACTTGTGTTCATTGTTGTTATTCATCTAAGAACAGCTCTGCTTGTGGACCAGTTTCTGTTCAGGTACATATCTTGATTCTGTTCGTTTTGATTTTTTATCAATAGTTTGACATGTTGCTTTATGGGGTTAGGTAACATGTGACATGAAATAGTACTTTCGGAAGTAACAGATTTGGTTGGAACAATAGGAATTTAAAAAAAAGATATTACGTTTTTTACGTTTTCTCTCTCCGTCCTCCCCCCCCCCCCCCCCCCCCTCTTTCTGTCCCTCTCTCCCCCATACCTAGAAATTAAAGAATGCATATGGATGTATGGCATTGTATATCATGTGATGTGGGAGGTCCAGTGTTGTCTCGCTGTTTGTTGTGCATTGTGCTGCTTTGAATGAATAAAGGTGGGCTGATCCGTCGCAAGATCGTGATGCCGCCTTTGTCCGTTCAGGCGGCCTTGTACCACAGACTGAGACTGGGCTGTCCACTCTTCATGCTCATTGCAGCATGTGGTCATTCTTGAGAGCTGGACTCGCCGATAGGTCTCTCTCAGCTATCCTTGCTGCTGCAGTAGTTGTTTTGACTCTTATTTTAACTGGTTAAGTGCATCTTCTCTCTCTTCCTTTTGTTTCCAGTCATTTTCAGACTAGTGTCTGCCTGTTTTGAGCTTAGTTTCAGTCTCCAAAACTTTCAAATGATGTACGAAAAACATCTTTGGTATACGTTCCTTTCAACATCATTTTATGGTCATAAGGTGAGGGGAAAGAATGAGTACTGCGTTTTGATGAGTAAAGGATGGCGATAGCCAAGGGAAAGACACAAGTCACAGAGACGATGGGATTCAGCGTCTGGAATAACAGCGTGTCTGTTTGCGTTCGAGAGAGCGTGGGGCACAATCTTTTACACCTTGGTGTACTACTGTTTTTTTTTTTTTTACCAGGCGCTGGGTTCTTGAGTTTCTTTGTCTCCAAGAATCCCTTGACACTAGTTATCATTCTGTTCATTCAAGGTGCATGTGTCTTGCTTTGCAAAGTCATGCAAGCAGGAAAGTTCAGTTTGAAGTGTAACATGGTCCAAAGGCCATAGTGTTCAGAATAGAGAGAGAGTGAAAGAATAGTTAAAGTTGATGCGATGTAAGATAGTCAGAGTTACAAGAGCATTCTATACTTGCATGTTCTTAGCTCCAGTTGTGGAAAGTGTCAAGAAACCCAACTTGCAATCACATACGCACACTAGTAACATTTCCTGAAATATCCTTGTTCTTTGTTGTTTTGTTTTTGGTCTTCTCTTTTGTTTATTTTCAAGGTTTTTTTCCTTCACAGTTTTCTTTCCTGTATAGAGTGACAAGACAGGCTTGATTAGACCAAGCCTTTCTAAGAATTGTTCAAAGGATAGAGAGGGAGAAAGACGGACAGAAGTGAAGCATATTTGCTGTCTTAATTTAGAAGAAAAAGAAAAGAAAAAGAAACAAAGGAATGTAAAGCCTTGATACTGTTCAGACTGGCTCTGATGAAGGCTTGCCACAGGGGAACACTGTGTACATAGTGTGTGTGTGTGTGTGTGAATGTGTGTGTAGAAGATGCTCTGTAGATGTGTGCTTTGACACCATAGTCAGCCGCTGGCACGACTCTGTTTCTGTCAGTCGGCTTCGGGTTGTTTATGATTCTAAATGATAACGATTCAGATAATGGGCAGCAGGGACCACTGTTAAGATTGTCTACGCTAGTAGTGAAGATGAGGGATGATGTGTTGTTGGAGACTGGTGTTTGAACAAAAATGGTTACTAGTGCAAGTCTGGCTGAACCGAGTGGTTGTTATTTATTGATCGAGTTGTTGTTGAGAGTACATGTGTGTGTGTGTTTTCATGATGTGAGATGAATCTGCGAAGGGAAAGAAATACAATACAATAAAAAAAAAATATTATTGAAATGAAGAAATGAGTTTTTGTTAGTACTATTCTGTTTCCTGGTATGCTGCTTGCCGTGCTGTGTCCTTTCCTGCAGCACCTCTCTCTCTCTCTGTCTCTCTCTGTCTCTAACTCTCTCTGTCTCTCTCTCTCTCTCTCTCTCTCTCTCTCTCTCTCTCTCTCTCACTCTATGTCTTCTGAATGACTTATCTCCTTTCATTTCTCCCTCACTGCTCTATTATCCCCACCCCCTCCAACTCTCCCATATTCTCTCTCTCCCTGTGTCTCTCTCTCTCTCTCTCTTTCACCCCCTCCCCCCTCTCTCTCTCTTTTACACACACACACACACACACACACACACACACACACACACACTCTCTCTGTCTCTCTCTCTCTCTCTCTCTCTCTCTCTCATTCTCTCTCGTTCTCAACGTGTGTGTGTGTGTGTGTGTGTGTGTGTGTGACGACACTCAGACCTGGTATCGGTCACGTTTTCTTCCCGGCACCACCCTTACCCACCCACCCATTTTTATCCACCTCCACCTCTCCACGCCCTTGAAATGAAGGTTCACTGCTTAGAACAGCCCAGGTTTCACAATGAGCACACACACACACACAACGGTAAGGAACACATTCAACATCAGCAATATTCGGTATCATGAATAAGAAAAAAAAAAAGTATGAAAACGCCCAAAGAGATAACTGACAAAATGACAGCGCAACAAGTGACACAACAATGTGTAAGGACAAAGAGACACAGTCTGAGAAGTGAGACACACATGACCACAGAGGTAGTGAACACAACAGTGGTGGGAAGAACAGAGACAACAGTAGGTGGAATTAGAGGCCATGGCATCAGAAACAAGAGACACAATAGCATCAGGAATAAGAAACTCGGTAGAATCGGAAATAAGAGAGACATAAGAGTATTAGAAATGTGAGACACCATAGGAACAGGAATGAGAGACACAATGATATCAGGGCAAAAGAGTCATAGAGGCATCAGGAATACCAGATTTAATGGTATCAGGAAGGAGGGACATATAAACTGGCCTCAGGAATAAGAGTCACCATGAGCAACAGGAGTAACATACAAAAAAAAAAGTATCAGCCATAAGTGACGCAATAGAAACTGGAATAATAGTCACAATAGTATCAGGAATAATGCTCACAATAGTATCAGGAATAATAGTCACAATGGTATCAGGAATAATAGACACAATAATATCAGGAATAAGAGACACAATAGTATCAAGAATAAGAGAGGCAATAGTATCAGAATTAAGAATCAAGTAGTATCAGGAATAAGAGACACAATATCAGGGATACGAAACTTAACAGTGTCAGAAAAAAAGTGACCCAACAACCTCAGGAATAAGAGAAACAGGACTAAGACGAACACAAGATCATTAGGAGTAAGGTACACAATAGCATCAGGAATAAAATACGCATGCAATAGTATCAGGAACAAGAGACACGAGAGTATCAGGAATAAAAGACACAAAAGCATAAAGAACCAGAGACACAAAAGTGTCAGGAAAAAAAAAAGACACAATAGCATCAGAACGAAGAGTACTGCAGCATCATGTATAAGAGGCGAGAATAGCATCAGCAATGAGAGATATAGTAGCAGTAGGAGGCACGACCATAGCAGGAAGAAAAGATACAATTGGGTCACGTAAAGGAGACACGGTGACATCAGAAATGAGAAATACGATAGCATCAGGCAAACGAGACACAGAAGCATCAGGAATAAAAGATATAGTAGTATCAGGAACGAAATTATACTGGCATCAGGAAAGAGACGCGATGAGCATCAGGAATAAGAGACACAATAGTATCAGGAATAAGAGATGCAATGTAATCAGGAATAAGACGCACAGTGGTGTCACAAAGAAAGAAGAGACACAACAGCATCAGGAATATGAGGAACATTACCATCACGAATAAGACGAAAACAGGATCATCAGGAATAAGAGACATAGTAGCATCAGGAATAAGAGACACGGTGGCGTCAGGAATAGGAGATACAGTGGGTTCTAGAGTAACAGACACAGTGGTATCTGGAGTCAGAAATACAATGGTATCAGGAATAAGAGACACAACGGTATCAGGAATAAGAGGAACAATGGTATCAGGAATAAGAGACACACTGGTATCAGGAATATGAGACACAATGGTATCAGGAATAAGAGACAAACTGGTATCAGGATTAAGAGGCACAGTGGTATCAGGAATAAGAGACACAATGGTATCAGGAATAAGAAACACCATGGTATCATGAATAAGAGACACACAATGGTATCAGGAATAAGAGACACAATGGTATCAGGAATAAGAGACACAATGGCATTAGGAATGAGACACAATGGCATCAGGAATAAGAGACACAATGGTATCAGGAATAAGAGACACAATGGGATCAGGAATAAGAGGCACAATGGCATCAGGAATAAGAGACACAATGGTATCAGGAATAAGAGACACAATGGTATCAGGAATAAGAGACACAATGGTATCAGGAATAAGAGACACAATGGCATCATGAATAAGAGAGACACAATGGTATCAGGAATAAGAGACACAATGGCATCGGAAATAAGAGACACAATGGTTTCAGGAATGAGACACAATGGTATCAGGAATAAGAGACACAATGGTTTCAGGAATGAGACACAATGGTATCAGGAATAAGAGACACAATGGTATCAGGAATAAGAGACACAATGGCATCAAGAATAAGAGATACAATGCTATCAGGCATAAGAGACACAATGGCATCAGGAATAAGAGGCACAATGGCATCAGGAATAAGAGACACAGTGGTATCAGGAATAAGAGACACAATGGTATCGGGAATAAGAGACACAATGGCATCGGAAATAAGAGACACAATGGTATCAGGAATAAGAGACACAATGGCATCAGGAATAAGAGACACAATGGTATCAGGAATAGAGAGACACAATGGCATCATGAATAAGAGACACAATGGTATCAGGAATAAGAGGAACAATGGTATCAGGAATAAGAGACACAATGGTATCAGGAATAAGAGACACAATCGCATCAGGAAGAAGAGACACAATGGCATCAGGAATAAGAGACACAATGGTATCAGGAATAAGAGACACAATGGTATCAGGAATAAGAGGCACAATGGCATCATGAATAAGAGACACAATGACATCAGGAATAAGAGACACAATGGCATCAGGAATAAGAGACACAATAGCATCAGGAATAAGAGACACAATGGCATCAAGAATGAGAGACACAATGGCATCAGGAATAAGAGACACAGTGCATCAGGAATAAAAGACACAATGGCATCAGGAATGAGATGAGACGCGGAAGCATTAGGACCAAGAGATGCAGAAGCATTAAAAGCAGTATCAGGAATTAAAGACACAGTAGCGTCGTAAATGAATAACACAATAACATCAGGATTAAGACACCCAATAGTATCAGGAATAAGAGTCACAGCAGCTTCAGGAATAAGAAGCACAAGAGCATCAGGAATAAAAGATATGAATTATCAGGATAAGAGAGATAGTGGCATCAGGAATAATAAAAACACGGTGGGATCAGGAACGAGAAACACAATAAGCGGTATGAATATGAGACACAGTAGAATTAGGAATAAGAAACAATAGTATCAGGGAAAAAGAGGCACAATAGTATCAGAGATACAAAATACATAGGTGACATCAGAAACAGAGACCCTGTAGTACTAAGAATGAGGGATACGAAAACTTCAGGCATAGAGTAGCATCGTGGATTAGAGGCACGATAGTACCAGGAATACAAAATACACGAGTGATATCAGGAGAAGAACGTATAATGGTATTAGGAATAAGAGATCCAATAGCATTAGGAGTGAGAGATACGAAAAACTCCAGACATAACAGACACAGTACCATCAGGAACAAATGACACAGTGGCATCAGGAATCAGAAATTCAACAGTATCAGGAATAAGTGACACCGTAACAACAAAAGTAGTAGACATGGTCGCATCATGAATACCAGACACAGCAGAATCAAGAAAAAAAAAAAGGCACAGTGGCGTCAGAAATAAATGGCACAATAGAGTCAGGAGTAAATGACACAGCATCATAGAAAGAGCAATAAGTGACAAAATAGTATCAGGAATAAGAGACACAATAGCACCAGGGATAAAAATCACACAGGATAAGGGAAAATGGATACATAATCATATCAAAAAAGAAAGACACAATAACATCAGGAATAAGCAATACAGTAGCTTTAGGAATAAGAGACAATAGCATCAGGAAAAAGAAGAAACAGGATGGAATTATGAATAAAAAAAAAAACCCACAATAGCTAGTATCGTGAATGAGAAACACATAGCATTAGGAATAAGAGGCACAATGATATCATTATTTTTTTTTTAAGCATAAGGAAAAAGGGACTCACAAACATATAAAGAACGAAAGACACAATAGCATCAGGAATAAGAGATACAGTAGTTTCAGGAATAAGAGACACAAGAGCATCATGAATAAGAAAAAGAAACACACACACATACACACACACACACACACACACACACACACACACACACACACACACACACACACACACACACACACACACACACACACACACACACACACAAAACCAGCAATAGGGAAAAGCGACACAATCAGATAAAAAAAATGAAAGACACAACAGCATCAGGAATAACAGATACAGAAGCTTCAGGAATCAGAGACACAATAGTACCAGGAATAAGAAATATGATAGCGTAAGGAATAAGAGACAAATAGCACCAGGAATAAGAAATATGATAGCGTAAGGAATAAGAGACACAATAGCACCAGGAATAAGAAATTGATAGCATAAGGAATAAGAGACACAATAGCACCAGGAATAATAAATTTGATAGCATAAGGAATAACAGACACAATAGCACCAGGAATAAGAAATTTGATAGCATAAGGAATAAGAGACACGCTAAGCGACAGGAATGAGACACAGTAGCATTGTTAACAGGAGACACAGTAGCATTGTTAACAGGAGACACAGTAGCATTGTTAACAGGAGACACAGTAGGATTAGGAATATGAGACAGAGCAGCATCAGGAAACACAATATCATCCGAAAATTTTTTTTACAAAGGAATCAAGGACTGATGATCCCCAGGGATTGATGATCGAGCACTGATAAACTGATCTGTGACGAACTGTTTGCTGCGAGAAGCTTTGAAAAAATCTTAATTTTTATCGGGAAAAGGAAAACAGCTGACATCAATCAACGTTTTTATTTGCAGAAAACACTTGGGCAGGATTTTGATGACAGATTGAATGTCTGATGTCGTCTGATTTTGAGGCTTTCACATCATGATACTGAAGGTGTGACAGAGGCGACGGCAGCACGGTTATTTCGTTTGTTTTGTCGTCATCTATGGAGCCCCGAGAAACACCAGTTTGCGTGTAACAGTTACAGATGATAAAGTAGGACAGGAATGAGGAGAAGACGGGTGGTGGTGGTGGTTGGAGAGTGGAAAGATGAGCACCGAGAGAGAGAGAGAGAGAGAGAGAGAGAGAGAGAGAGGGGGGGGTGGAAGGTCAAATCTGCCGTGTCACACGTCGCGGGGGTGAGAAGCGGAAAGAGAGGAGGGAATGGTAGGTTAAAGCTGCTGTGACATTCGTGACGGAGGGAGGGGCAGACAGAGAGGAAAGGACGGAGGGATTAATCCGCCGTGTCACGCGCGCAGTCACGAAGGGCTATTATCACCATCAGTCAATCATTGATCACTGAAGCCTGTCTGGACGGCCCATGTGCCTTCCAACCCTTCCTCCTTTCCCTTCTCCGTCCACCCCCCTACCCCCCACCCCAGCCTCCAACTCTTCCACCATGCTCCCCCCCCCCCCCCCCCCCCCCCCCCCTTGCCACGCCTCCATCCCCTTCCTCCCCCCGCCTCTTCCCTCCCGCATCATTCCCCATGGAAGCAACCGCACCGCCAGAAGTATAAAACGAAAAGTTAAAGAGAAAGTTGAGAAACTGTCTGTCTCTCAGCAAGAGAAACTGAAATAGACTGTGGCACAAGACTGACAACCACGCACACAAAACACGGTGCAAAGTCACGCGTGTTTCGAAACAGAAGACAAAAACAGATCCGTGAATTTTCGACAACTATGACGTCAGACGTCACGGAAAACAGTCATCAGAATAATTCTTTCCAGCAGGTAGTGAGCAGGGGGAAAAAAAATATGTATATGTATATAACTTTTTTTAGCGTCCTTGTAAATAAGGTGAAGATGGAGGGACAGCACGGCAATGAATCAGACATAGGTCTACAGAGGTTTGGCATAAGGGACATGAAAGAAAAAATCGTTAAACTGAGAGGGAGAGAGACAGACAGACAGACAGGCAGACAGACAGAGGAGTACAAGTGTGGCAAAGTGGAAATGGGACTCGATTATAAGCACATGGAGTTTAACACACACACACACACACACACACACACACACACACACACATGAACGAACGACACACACACACACCCACCACCACCACCACCACCACCACTCCAACACACACACACACACACACGCGGGCGTGCGCGCGCGGCGCAAGTACTGCATACATGTAATGGGCCTTTTACATAATCAAATCCATCTCCTGTCTCGATCATTCGCGGGCAATTCCAGTTGAGGTGGCGAGATACATACAATCAATCCATCACGGTCTCTAAGATCCGTTCCGTAGCAAACTACATGTTTATGACTAGGCGGAAAATCCACGGCTGGATGTAACACATGTAAAACAATTTCTCAGAAACTGCTGACGATGACCGGTCTGACCTTAATTGACAGGGAAGGGATTCAGAGGCAGAAAGGTGAAGGAGGTGGGAGGGGGGGGGGGGGGGGGGGTAGGGGAAGGCAGGAGGATTCCCCCTTAGGCCAGGGAGGAGGTGGAGGACTGTTCATTGGGGGATGAGGCGGGGGCGCTGGAGGGGAGAGGGGGTGGGGGAGGAGGAGAGGGGTTTTTGAGGGGATGAGATGGATGATGATTAGGCAGGCCAACCACGAACCGGCAAAACGTTCGTGGGAGCAGGAAGGACGGAGAAGTGGAGGCTATGTGCCCGCCGCAGTCAGGTTCGAATAGAACCTGATCGGCTTTTTCTTTTCTTTTCTTTTCTTTCATTTTTCTTTTTTCTTTTTCAACCAGGAAGTCTCAGTAAGCCCTATGGCTTTGAGTTGTTGTTGTTGTTGTTGTTTTCACTGCGGCTCTCTCTCTCTCTCTCTCTCTCTCTCTCTCTCTCTCTCTCTCTCTCTCTCTGTCTCTGTCTCTCTCTCTCAGTGCACAGGGAAATCAGTGAACACACACACACACACACACACACACACACACACACACACACACACACACACACACACACACACACACACACACACACACACACACACACACACACTCACGCACACATACATGCCGTGCGTGCACAAATGCACGATAGCTCTCTCTCTCTCTCTCTCTCTCTCTCTCTCTCTCTCTCTCTCTCTCTCTCTCTCTCTCTCTCTCTCTCTCTCTCTCTCTCTCTCTCTCTCACAAAGTACTCAGCTGATGCAATCTGGACCGAACACACCCCCAAACCGGCCCCCACATGCACTCTCTTGCCCACAATAAAGCTCGCCTACCTTGCAGTCCACCCACTCTACGCACGCGCGCGCGCGCGCGCGCGCACACACACACACACACACACACACACACACACACACACACACACACACACACACACATCTGCACGCGACTACACAAACGCACGCGCGCTTCTCTCTCTCTCTCTC
>JADBJO010003519.1:87500-90000 GCA_016801955.1 Conus betulinus
TTTTAAAAAAAATGATATTGTTCAGAAGTCGGGAAGTTGAAACAAAGGAGCACAACGTCAGATTTTTGTTTATTCATTCATTTATCTATTCATGTTGACTGGCGGAAAGGACTGCCTTGTGTAATACATTCTTCATTTTTGCCGGACCTGCAGACTGCATTCTGGTACCATGTAATGCATTACTGCGTCATATGACAAAGGCTTTACTCATTGTTTTGCCATGGCATTGTATCATCTTGTAGTGTAGTGTAGTGTAGTGTAGTGTAGTGTAGTGTAGTGTAGTGTAGTGTAGTGTAGTGTAGTGAAGCGCAGTGTAGTGTGCAGTGAAGTGTAGTGTAGTGAAGCGTAGTGTAGTGAAGTGTAGTGTAGCGCAGTGTAGTGCAGTGAAGTGTAGTGTAGTGAAGCGTAGTGTAGTGAAGTGTAGTGTAGTGCAGTGAAGTGCAGTGTAGTGTAGTGTTGTGTAATGTAGTGTAGTGTAGTGTAGCACAGTGTGGTGTAGTGTAGTGTAGTGAAGTGTAGTGTAGTGTAGTGTAGTGTAGTAGTGTAGTGTAGTGCAGTGAAGTGCAGTGCAGTGCAGTGTAGTGCAGTGTAGTGCAGTGTAGTGCAGTGTAGTGTAGTCTAGTGTAGTGTAGTGTAGTGTAGCGCAGTGTAGTGCAGTGAAGTGCAGTGTACTGTAGTGTTGTGTGTATGTAGTGTAGTGTAGCACAGTGTAGTGTAGCGCAGTGTAGTGTAGCGCAGTGTAGTGTAGTGTAGCGCAGTGCAGTGTAGTGTAGTGTAGTGTAGTGTAGTGTTGTGTAATGTAGTGTAGTGTAGTGAAGCGCAGTGTAGTGCAGTGAAGTGTAATGTGTAGTGAAGCGCAGTTTAGTGTAGTGTAGTGTTGTTAATGTAGTGTAGTGTAGTGAAGCGCAGTGTAGTGCAGTGAAGTGTAGTGTAGTTAGTGAAGCGCAGTGCAGTGTAGTGTAGTGTAGTGTTGTGTAGTGTAGTGTAGTAGTAGTGTAGTGAAGTGTAGTGTAGTGTAGTGTAGTGTAGTGTAGTGTAGTGTAGTGTAGTGTAGTGTAGTGTAGCGCAGTGCAGTGTAGTGCAGTGAAGTGTAGTGCAGTGAAGCGTAGTGAAGTGTAGCGCAGTGTAGTGTAGCGCAGTGTAGTGTAGCGCAGTGTAGTGTAGTGTAGTGTGTAGCGCAGTGTAGTCTAGCGCAATGTAGTGTAGTGTAGTGTAGTGTAGTGTAGTGTAGTGTAGTGTAGTGCACTGCGCCGTCGCAACAGATTTTTTTTGTCTGAAATTCATGCTGCTGATCTCGGAGACAGTTATGTTGGTTTTGTTGTTGCTGTAGTTGTTGTTGTTGCTGTAGTTGTTGTTGTTGTTGCTGTTGTTTTTCATTACCACCGTAGTTGTTGTTGTTGTTGCTGTTGTTTTTTCATTACCACCGTAAAGAGAGACATCCTAAGACTGATTTTTCTTTCTAATTTTTTTTATCTGCATATTCCAATGCTAACGCTTTAAACTCGAATGTCTGTTTAATATGAGAGAAAAAAAAAGCCAGGGACGGTTCCTTTATCTCAAAAAAAAAAAAAAAAAAAAAAAAAGAAAAAGGTCGTCTGAGAGCTGTTCTTCATTTGCTGGTACTGATGTAGCTATAACCAGTATCGAAGTTTGGTGGTGGTGGTGGTGGTGGTAGTCTTTTGGAAATGGAAGGGGTTTAGTGAAAGGATGTAAGGGGGGGGGGGGGGGGGGGGGGGTGGTAGTGGAACCAGGTCAGATTCAATGAAAGTTTTCGAAGTTTGTACCCACTTTTGACAATATGGCAGACACAACTATGCCAGAAGAGTAGGGAGAGGGGAGAGAGGGAGGGGTAGAGGGGAAGGGAGGAGGGGAGGGGAAGCGAGGCAGGGGTCGGGGGGGGGGGGGGAGGGGAGAGTCAATCTAACACTGCACCGAAAACCCACCAGGATAACGACGCGTGCACAGAAGCGGCATGGGAGAATGTCAGTTTCTGTACTGGGGTGGCCGTACATGAAATTCAAATTCGTGTTAGACTGTGAACTCCATTGTCGGTTTCTAGGAGATAGTATAATTCTGCACCCCCACGCACTCACCTCTCTCACCTCTCTCTCTCTCTCTCTCTCTCTCTCTCTCTCTCTCTCAGTCAATTCACGGCACAACTCATTGTAGGAACCAATAAAGTGCGCTCATGACAGAGAGAGAGAGAGAGAGAGAGAGAGAGAGTAGAGTACATCACACACATATAATCAGACAGAGACAGAGACAGACAGACGGACAAACAGACAGACAAATAGACAGACAGACAGATGGAAATGCCTGACAATTAAGCTCCGAGTCTGACAAAGAACGTAAGCGCGGGCTTTGTGATTGCATCAGCATGTGAACTATCACTTCGTGTCACACCTTGAAAATAAATCCGAAATACCTCAGCTAGAAATTTCTGAGAAACGTGTTGTGGTTTTCCTTATCTATCTACCTATCTATATGTCTGTCTGTCTAT
>JADBJO010003519.1:97500-102500 GCA_016801955.1 Conus betulinus
GAAAGAAAGGCCAGGACAAAGAATAGAAGAAGGAAATTTTTAGAAGATCAGGGGGGGGAAAGAAGGAAATCGAAAAAGAAGGGGCAGAAGGCAGAGACAGAAAAAATGGGTGGGCAGAAGAAACGGGGCGAGGGGGGGCGGGCAGAAGAAGAAAGAACCGAAAGCAGAAGAAAAAAGAAAGAACAGAAAGAACCAGAAAGAAGGGGGGCAGAACCAGAACAGGGCAGACAGAAAACCAGAAGAAAAGGGGGGGGCAGGCAGAAAGACAGAACAGACAGAAAAGAGAAACAGAGAAAAAAGAGCAGAAGCAGAATAGAGGCCAGAAAGCGGAAGGGGATAGAAGGGGGGCGGGGCAGAAGGAGGGGGGGAGGGGGGGAAATGTGGGGGGGGAAGGGGGAAAGAAGAAAGAAAGAAAAGAAGGCAAATCAGAACCAGGGGCAGAAAAGGGGGCAGAAGGGGCAGAGGGCAGAAAAGAAAGAAGAAAAGGCAGAAAGAAAACAGCAGAAAGAAAAAAAGTGGGCAGGGAGAGAACAGGGAAAAGAGGCGGGAAGAAGGGAATCAGAAATAGGGAAAGAAGAACGGAACAGAAGAAATGAAAGAACGAAGGCCAGAAAGAAAGGAACCAGCGAGGCAGAAAGCAAAGAACAGAAAGAGGGTGGGGGCCAAGAAAGAGAAGAAGAAAGAGAACAAAGAAAGCAGAACAGAAAGAAGGAGACAGAACAGAACAGAAAAAGAACGAAAAGAAGAGAGACGAAAGAACCAGGAACGGCAGAACCAGGGAGCAGAAAAAGCAAAAGAAAAAGGAAGAACGGGCAGAAAAAACAGAAGAATAGCGAAAAAAGAGGCAGAAAGAAAAAAAGAGAACCAGAAGGGCAGAGGGGGGGGGCAGAAAAATCAGACAAGAGGCAGAGAACAGAGAGGGGGGGCAGCAGACAGAAAGAAAGAGAAATAGCAGAAAGAACCGACAGAAAAGAGAAGGAGAACAGAAATACGAAAGGAAATCTAAAAAAAAAAAAAAGGAAAAAAGTTATTGAAGGACACACCCCCCTCTGTGTTGTGATACTGTGGAAAAGTGGGAAAGAAGAAGATTGTGTTTTTGTTAATGTTAACATATAAAAAGAATAGAAATAATAGAAGGCACAACTGGAGGCACCTCAGGATTCATGTCTCAGTGGAGAGGAGTAGGTTCAAGGAGGGTTGTGTGATAAAGACACACTTGTTCTATATATGGTAGAGTTCAGATTGGGGAGGGAGAGGGAGGAGGAGAGGGTGGGAGAGGATGAGAGGGTGGGGGAGAGACTCGGACTGGAGAGGAGAGGGCGAGAGGGATGAGGGGTGGATGACGAGAACTACCGACTATTTTCTGTGATTAAAAGACCACACATCTGTTTATAATTTTATTGGTCCGAGATTGGAGAGGAGAGGGAGAGAGAGGAGTGTGGGAGAGGGAGAGAGGGAAGACTAACGATATTTGGCTCGCACCCCCAGTCAGCAAAGAGAAAAAAAACAATCGATATATAGGCTTGAGACGTGTTGAAAAACAACAAGCAATCTGTCCCATGTCACTTAACTCATCAGCAGGTTGCCAAAAGATTAGGGGTGGGCCTGCATCTGTGAGTGATGCTACTTTTTTTCTATAGCTCTGTGATGCCATCTACTCCTCCGCTGCCCATTCCCTTTGATTCTCTGAACTGACGCGTACGGGGGGGGCCCGACCTGTCTGCTGGATCTCCGATTGATGACCTGTGCTTGAGCTTGTATATTGATTTGCCCTTGATCCCCTGATGAACCCTCTGCAGGGAGCGAACAACGACCCAGCTTGTCTGATGTCTGATCTGTGAATGTCCTTACCTCTCCAGGATGCCTCTCTGCGTCATCTTCGTGTCCTCTGACTGTGATGACCTCTTAAGGGAGAGAAACAAACGCACGACTACTTGCTGGTAAAAAAAAAACACTAACAGTTGCTTGTCGAACCACTGGAGATGGATGCTTCGCACTCCATTCGGCTTAAAAGCCAGTGCCAGTCTGTCTTTTACAAGTTCATGTCTTTCAAACGGGACAGGATTTTGAAATACTGCTACTTACAAAGTCCGGCGGTTTCTACTATGGTTAGGAGGGGTGGGGGGTAGGTATTACTAGGTTTCCCGCCAGGCCCAACACTTTGCCCCACCACACCAACACGCGGGTAGTATGGTGTTGTTTGGTTATTCATCTCTCTTCTCTCTCTCTCTCTCTCTCTTCTCCTCTCTATCTCTCTCTCTACTCTAAACAGAGGGAGGAGAGAGGGGAGAGGGAGGAGGAGACGCAGACTGGGGGAGCGCAAAAACATCAAATGGCGCACGCCGCAAGCAACACGTCATCGTACAACAGACCCATATACACATTACACAATTATACCACATAATATACACTCATTAAAGACAGAAAATTATTAGACCCACTCGTACATCACTCACACATAAAAAATGTGGAGGGCCCCAGAGAAGGCCCAGAGAGAGCCCACCCCGAGAGAGAGACCCAGCAATTTAGAGAGAGAGAGATGGAGAGAGGGAGGAGATGGAGAGAGACGGGAGGTGAGAGAGAAGAGAGAGGAGAGAGGGAGAGATGGAGAGAGAGAGAGAGAGAGAGTAACATGCATGCTACTCCCCTAAAGCGACCATGAACAATGATGCATAAATGCGCGACGCTTTCGCGCCGCAACCCGCACACACCACAACACACACACCACACACACACACACACACACCACACTCACCACACACACCCACCACCCGCTGGGTATGGACAGGAGAGGAGAGACTCAGATAATGGATTGTATGTCATTATCATTATTTATTCAGGACCATTGTCACCATGGCGAGATGAGGAAGAGAGAGAGGGAGACGACGAGGAAGAACGAGAGAGAGAGAGGAGAGAGGAGAGAGACGAGAGAGGAGAGAGAGAGAGCGCAAGAGCGAGAGCAAGAAGAGAGGAGGGAGATTGGGAGAGAGGGGAGAGGGATGGAGAGGAGGAGACAGAGAGGGCCAGAGCGGGAACACGATGGACGAGAGAGGAGATGAGGAGAGGAAGAGAGGGAGGATGGAGAGGCGAGAGGAGAGAGAGACTAAAGTTACTCGTTATTATTATCTAATCTGGCCATTGCCCCAGACGAGAGAGGAGAGAGCGAGAGAGAGCGAGGAGAGAAGAGAGAGGAGAGAGGAGAGATCAGAGGGAGAAATAAGTTTACTCGTTATTATTATCTAATCTGGCCATTGCCCCATACGAATACGAGAGAGAGAGAAGAGAGAGAGAGGAGAGAGAGAGGAGAGAGAGAGAGAGAGAGAGGAGGAGAGGAGAGAGAGAGAGAGAGGAGAGAGAGAGAACCTTCTCGACGCCGGCTAAACAATGGTGCAGCAGTTTTCCAGTCTAGTGGTGAGTCACACTGCACCCAAACACGCGGACCCCACCCGTCAGAGCCTGCACCGAAACAGACACTTGCACAGCATTGCATAAGCAGTGTGGCAGGCTACCTGGTGCAATAAGTGTCACGCTCGGGGGGGCCTGGGGTGACCACGCCAGGGAAAATATACATTGGGGTTGAGGGGGAAAAAAAAAAAAAAAAAAGGCCCCTGATGTATATTTAGCAGAAAATCCTATTTACTGGGAAAATGTTATTGGTAACGTTTTCTTTTTTGTCGTTGTTGTGTTGTTGTTCTTCTTGTTTTCTTCTTGTTCTTGTTGTTCTTGTTCTTCTTCTTCTTCCTCCTCCTCCTCCTCCTCCCCCTCCTCCTCTCCCTCCTCTCATTCTCCCCCTTCTTCTTCTTCTTCTTCTTCTTTCTTCTTCTTCGTGTCATAGATTTTTGTTTCACTGTGGGTGTGTGTGTGTGTGTGAGTGAGTGAGTGATGTGTGTGTGTGTGTGGTGTGTGTGTGTGTGTTGTGTTGTTGTGTGTGTGTGTGTGGTGTGTGTGTGCCCCCGTCGCGCGGGGTGTGTGTATGTTCGTGCGTACGTATCTACGTAGTGTGTGTATGTGTTGTGTGTGTGGTGTGTGTGTGTGTGTGTGTGTGTGTGTATGTATGTGTGTGTGTGTGTGTGTAGGTGGGCGGATGGGTGCGTGCGTGCGTGTGCATGTGTGTGTGAGGGTGCGTGCGTGCGTGCGTGTGCGTATGTGTGTTGTCGCGCGCTGCTTGTTGTTTGTGTTGTGTGTGTGTGTGTGTGTGTGTGTGTGTGTGTGTGTGTGTGTGTGTGTGTGTGTGTGTGTACGTGTGTGTGCGCGCGCGCGCCACTGCTGAGTTATTTGCTATGATTATGGCTTTAAAGTTTGTTGTTGATTACCCTCAAAATTTATGTAAAGTTGTTTTATGTGTAGATTCCAAATCAGTCTTACTGCAATGAAGAATTTTGAATTAAAAGTTCGACCTGAGATGATCACTGAAATACATAATTTAGTACATTTCCTCTCAATCAGAGACACTGAAATAACATTTCTTGGGTGCCCTCCCACTGTGGTTTATATTATAATGAAAAAGTTGATATTCTAGCAAAGAGAGGAGCAAAACAGTCTTCAGATTCGCATTTTTTAAACTTATCTATGTCAGTGCAAGAGTGCTATACTTTGGCAGAAAAAGTACAATTTTTCTCATTTTCATTTGATAGAAAGAGAAACTGGGTGTTTTGGTTTACACAATGAAATGAAAAATATGCATGAAAAAGTTAAGTAAGTACGATCAAAAATATTTATCGTAGACGACAGATAAGTTCCTTAATTGTAGATGGAAACTGGATTGTTTAAAAACAAAGTATGTCAAAAATATACATTGTATATGTGGCCATAGCATTTCAGCTGATCACATTCTTGTGTGTAACTTAATGAAAAAATTCATTCAAATGCGTCTGTACAGCCTATTCAAAATGTTTTCCTGTTAGCAAGTGAAACATATCTTTTCTTTTTTGCACTTAGCTAAAAGTCCATTGGCAATACTTATAATCGATAACAGTCAGGTGTGAGACGAGAGACAGTTA
>JADBJO010003519.1:107500-112500 GCA_016801955.1 Conus betulinus
TGGAGAATATAACAACAATGTAAGAATTGTAAAGAACACAAAAAACATCTGGATGGACTACTCTCTCACGAGGTCATGACTGATCTAAACTGAAATGCCTTGAATGAGTAAACTGAAAAATTTCTCACTATGCTTTCATTCTGAGATGCCATCAGCAGGCTTAATCGAAACTGACAGGGACCCTTGGAAATCTTTCTCGGTATATATTGCGCTCTTAGACTGGATAATTTACAGCAACATAAAACAAAAATGAAGTTCGTCCTCTTTTCCCATTTTTGCGTAAATAGACAAGTCAAATCCACCCCATCAGAGAGAGAGAGAGAGAGGAGAGAGAGAGAGATGAGAGAGGAGAGAGAGAGAGAGAGAAGACTGTGGATACTGGGATGAACATCTTAGACTGCTCTTACTATTCTCTCTTCCCCACGACCCCCCGCCCCCCCCCCCCCCCCCCCCCCACCCCCACCCCCCACCCCCCCCACCACCCCCACCCCCACCCCCACCCACCCCACCACCCACCCCACCCCCCCCCTTCCCTTCTACAACCGACTCAGACAACAACAACAACAAAAAGAACCTTATTGCGCAGCAAGCGCAAGCGCGTTTTAAAAAACAAAACAAAGCAAAACAAACAAATAGACTGCAACGTGGGATCAGTTCCATCAGACTACAAAATGGAACCCGGCGGCGGATGACTCTTCTTAATCACGGCTAATTACCCAAATCTGGAGATCACTCACACCCATAAAGTTCGAGTAAGATCTCAAACAGGAACCAGCCGCCGTGGCGAAGTGGGTTAGCGTCGCTCGAATCCCATCAGAAGTCATGTGGGTTTTTTTTTGCCCCGACCGGCTCCTACCAGAGTTTGAGTTTGCTGCGGGCTCAGTTGGAAGACTGGGACCACACAGTCGAGTTTCATCCACTTAATGGATGCGTTTCTGAGAGTGTTGCTCAAATTTCCTCTGACCAACACTGCAGGTGTCTGTATCTCTCGGGCCTGGTTGACGCCGGGATATATTATGAAAGGAAGCGTAGAGTACAGCCCCCTGTCATGTAGTCTCAGACCGAAATGGAAATCCGTAGCATCATCTTAATCATCCTCATTCTCATCGATCAGCATTAAAAAAAAAAAAAGTCTCAAATTCTGTGGCCCTTCATGCCCTGCTCTCATGGTGACCTCAGTTTCGATGTCCTCTCCACGTCTGTGGCCTGGGTTTGGTTCCGTCGGGGTCACCGGTATCGGCGGGCTGTCGTTGGACGGACGTGGTGGCGCCCTCGGGGGGGAGAGCTCACTCACGCCGCCGGCTCCGCGGACTAAGCAATTATTGTCGTCAGTAGGGGGCTTAGTAGGTGGTGTCCTGCGTATGTTAGATCAGAACAGGCGCCACTGAACACCACTGAAGTGACTCGGCGGCAGTGCAGTGTCTCCTCCGGTGGGTTGCCTCTTGACGACTTGACATTGACTGCTCCCTGTGGATTGCCGGCGCCGGGGCTGTGGCGGGGCCTGACCGGGCTGTGGCTGTGGGGACGGGGTGTCGGAATGAGCGGCGCCCGTGGGTGCACTGCCTCTGAGGTGGCGCAGAGGTTTGGGACAGCACAAAAAAAAAAAAAAAAAAATCTCAAACAGGTCCAGAAGGTCCCACGTTCAGACTTCTGAGAACCGTGGGGTTTACAAGATTGTTCTGCAGGGTGGTTTCGAAGTGGGGTGACTGAAACATGAACGCAGAAATAGAATGACATAGCCGTCAAACGAAGGAACACACAAAGTACAAAAACAGACACGACGCGTTTTCGACCTGTTGGGGTCTTCTTCAGCAGAGGACAAACAACGTTCAAACAATGGAAACACAGAGGACGAACAACAAGTCACAGTCACTTAAATGTTGGCGGGGAGAAAGGAATGCAGTTATGGGGGAGAGCAGATAACTTGATTTATATATACATTGTGTGTGTGTGTGTGTGTTGTGGTGTTGTGTGTGTGTGTGTGTGGTGTGTGTGCGGCGTGCTTGTGTGCGTGTGTGCTCGCGCGAATTGTGTTGTGTGTGTGTGTGTGTTGTGTGAGAGAGAGAGAGGAGAGAGCGCGGAGCAGAGAGAGAGAGAGAGAGAGAGAGAGAGAGAGAGAGATGAGAGTGAAGAGAGAGCTGAGGGAGACGAGAGAGAAGGGTCCCACTGGCAGTGCCAGTGATGCTCCAACTATATAGAGAATGATGATCTCTCTCGACGATCCTTCCCAACTGGTTTTAACTACTACTTGATGAAATGGGGAGATAGAAAGGACGCTGAGAGGGATTGGCGACTTTCCTCATGTATATTAGTTTGCACTGTGCCTTCCAGAACATCGCAGTTACGCACACAGAGAAGAGAGAGATAGAGAGAGAGAGAGAGAGGAGACGGACGAGAGAGAGAGAGACGACAGACAGACAGACAGACAGACAGACACAGACAGCCAGAGACAGAGAGAGAAATTTCGCCGTACATTATCGCCCCTTCTACCCACGCCTCCCTTTCACCCCTCCTCCCGTCCTACTCTCTCTCTCTCTCTCTCTCTCTCTCCTCTCTCTCTCTCTCATCGTGCAAGGATATTGCAAGTGGGCAAGGGAACAATCGTTAAAAGTGGTGCGAAGAAAAAGGCATTACTGGATTCATTTCCATCCTTGCTGAAACCAACTGAGTCCAGTTCTTTAACTGAACAAGCGTCAGTGAATATGGCTTATATAGCAACCTTTACCAAACCAGTTACAGGTCTGCGTCTTAAGTGCCACGGACTCTCTCTCTCTCTCTCTCTCTCTCTCTCTCTCTCTCTCTCTCTCTCTCTCTCTCCTCTCTCTCTCTCTCTAAGATCATCATCATCATCATCATTTCTCTCTCCATTCTCTCTCTCTCTCTCTCTCTCGGCCTCTCTCCTCTCTCTCTCTCTCTCTCCTCTCTCTCATATCATCATCATCATCATCATCACTTTCACACTCCCTCTCTCTCTCTCTCTCTCTCTCTCTCTCCTCTCTCTCTCTCTCGTGACTTATGCATTTTATTATTCTAAATTGCTTTGTCGTTTATTGTTGTTATGAGTTTATATGCAGTTCTAAGAACAATTGGTTTTCTTCCACGATACTTTTTCCTTTTTGAGGGCTGGATGAAAAAAAAAAAAGCCACTGACTTAAGCTTATTCCCTTCCTCATTAAACAACATTTCGTTTGTTCGTTCGTTCGTTCTCTCTCTCTCTCTCTCTCTCTCTCTCTCTCTCTCTCCTCTCTCTCTCTCTCTCTCTCTCTCTCTCACACACACACACACACACACACACACACACACACACACACAACACACACACACACACACACACACACACCACACACACACAGACAGGAGAGAGAGACGAGAGAGAGGAGGAGAGACTGAGAGAGAGAGACAGGAGAGAGGAGAGAGCGAGAGAGAGAGAGAGAGAGAGAGAGAGAGAGTTCGTGATTAAGAAAGGGCTCAAGAGAAATTACTAGTTCACTCCGGGCTAACACTGTAATGTGGTAACATGACCTCAATTACTTGACCCCCCCTCTGTACACCCCCTCAGCCCCCCCCCCCCCCCCCCCCCCCCCCCCCCCTCCCCTCTTTTCGCTCCCACCATCACCGACAAAACACTCGCTTTCACCTCTCTTCATTTTCACCTGAGTCAACTTTACTTCATTGTACATTCCATTAAGATTTTATACATCGTTTCAAAGTGATGTCACTGTTCCTTTTAAGTTCATATAAGGAAAGCCAGGTTTTTACAGGAGAAAGATTTTTTAAACAAAAATTTCCGGTGTGTTTTTAGAAGGTAAAGTATATTAAAGGGTTTTTGTGGATGAGTTGTTTTTTGTTTTTTTTTTTTAATGAGGCTTATGAGGTGACTTCAACACAGTGGTATCCCGGATATGGCCCTTTGCGGTCGGTGGGCTACTAGCAAATTACCTTCCCCAGCTCTTAGATATATCTACGATATAACTTGCATCATACTACGACCCCAAATAAACGCGTCATGTAAGAGAGTTCCAGGTGTGTCAATCGATTTTCATCTAGCTTTAATTAAAGCACCTACCTGTACTTTCATAAGTAAGCAACGGGAAAATATCAAAGCAACACGTTTACTGAGAAATAAGATCGTGGAAATGTCTCAGAACACAGACTAAATTTTCAGGAGAAATGTACACAGTTTCGGTTTTCAGAGAAAACACTTAACCACACTTCCCAAGTGGAAACAGAGAATAATATTTTGATTTCCCAGGGATTATACACAGTGTTCTCTAGATATACTTTTTTCCCTAAACGAATGTATCTGTTGTTATTGATCGGTAACAACACGCAAAATACAACAACAGTAATGAATATAACACTAACAGGGATGAAACTGCTAATGAAAACAACAGCAACAACAACAACCATAACAGCAACAACAACAACAACGATAAATGATGATGACGATGACGATGATGATGATGATGATGATGATGATGATGATGATGATGATGATGATGAAGAACTAATCCAATTTTTTTGTTTAACCTATGCTTCCTTTCATATCATTTCCGATCGTCAACCAGGCCCGAGAGACACAGACAACTGCACAGTTGGTCAAAAAGTTTGATCAACACTCTGAGAGGTGCATTAATTAAGAGGATGAATCTCGACAGTGTGGTTCAAATCTTCCCATTTGACCCCATGGTACAACCAAATCTAGGAAGGTGCCTGCCAAGGCCGAAAAATCCCCTATCCAAAAAATGCCTCGGGTAGGAGTCGAACCGACGACATCCTAACCCACAGGTCTGCGACACTTTCCTCTGCACCACAGCAGTTGGTCTCCTTTTTTCCTGTCCTTTTTCTTTTTAAACCCAACTCCGAAAGGATTCTGAATGGTCAGCTGGACATCAAAGACAGAATATCTTTTTCTTCTTTTTTTTTCCCAAATCTCTTCATTCGTTTTCGCTTTTTTTTTTTTTTTCTTCTTTTTCTTTTTTTTTTTTTTTTTTTTTTTT
>JADBJO010003519.1:122500-125000 GCA_016801955.1 Conus betulinus
TTTTTTCTACATGTGTAATCAGTTTTACTGCATGCGATATTTAGTCAGCACTAATATCACTGAATGTGTCATTCAGTCAGATGTAACTTTTACTACTGTTTCACTGATAGAGCATTTGAGTTTTTATCGCATTTTTTGTTGTTCAGTGAGCATTGCCTTTACTTTTATTGCATGGGGTAAGTCACTCAACAGTACTTTTCATTCACTTAAAGTAGAAATAGTGTGGAGAAAAATACGAAAAAAGCGAGGAAAAGTAAGAAAACACGAACGGAAAAGTAGGAAAACGATAGAAAATGTTGGAAAGGGACAGCAGAAAAAAATGTCTGGGAAAGTAAGAAAAGGATAGAAAAAGATCATAAAAGGACAGAATAAAGGAAGAAAAAGGATAAGAGAAAATTTTTTTTTTAAAAAGTGTGTGTGTGTGTCGGGGGGGGGGGGGGGGGGGGGGGGGGGTTGGAAAAGGGCTGGGGAAATAGGGGAAAGGACAGAGGAGATAACGAAAAAGGCAAGGAGAAGAAAGGAAATGCCATTGATCAAGAGGAAAGGGCATCGGAAAGATTAAGAAAAAGGCGTTGAAGAATAGGAAAAGGGCATCGGAAAGGCGGGAAAGGGCATCTAAAGGAGGAAAAGGGCATTGGAAAGTAAGAAAAATGGAGGGAAAGTAAGAAAAATGGCAGGGTAAAGTAAGATAGGGGCATTGCGAAATAAGAAGGCAAGGAAAGGTAGGCAAATGGCAACGAGAAAGGCGTCGGAAGGCAAGAAAAAAAAAAAAAGGCAGTGGAAAGTAGGGAGAGAGCAGAGAAAGCAGGAAAAGGACAGACAACAGTAGCAAAACGACAGAGGAATATAAGGGAAAAGGAGAGAAAGATTAAGAAAAAAAAAAAAAGGCATGGGGAAATAGGGGAAAGGCGATAAAATAGAGAAAAGTAAGAAAATAGACTGAAAAGTAGAAAAAAAATGGCAAGAAAGTGTTATATTGGCCATTTTAAATGTGGAAAGCAGAGAGAGAAAAAAAAAGTAGGGGAAATGGAAAAGAGAAGACAGAAAAAAGAAGGGGGGGGGGGGGGGGGGGGGAGGTGGGAAAACAGGGAAACGTGTGAGAAGGGCAGAAAAAGTTTCGGACAAGAGCAGGCAAGAGAAGGACAGGGGAAAAAAATGATATGAAAGGGGCATGGAAAATAGGGAATGGGCGGGGGAGGGGGGGGGGGGGGAAAAAAGTAGTAGGGGGGGGGATATAGGAAAAGGACTCAAAAAGAAGTGCAGTAATGTCGCACTGAGATGTTAGATACCTCTGCGTGGGATAATGACGTCATCAAGCGTTTCCCTTAACAATGAATGCAAGACCGGTCAGAAATGAATGGATCCAAGCTTTCAGTCTTTAGCGGAGAGTCTGAGTGCATTCACGCACGCCCTTGAGATCCATACAAAGGAAGGGTTGCACAGTCTCACTCGCGGCCGCAGATCAGGCAAAAGTTCTTGTGTTGGTGTTTCATCCTGAAAACAAAACAAAACTAAACTAAACCCTGGCCGGCGCTGCGCTATCCATTAATTTCATGACGCGTTGGTGCCAGTCAAAAAACATACTCTTTACATTTAGGATAGTGGGGCAGGTAAGGGCATGAACATGATGGTGTAAATATACCACTCAAAAGATCATGAGAACAAACTGATTTTTTTTTTTTTTTTTTTTTTTTTTTTTTGCTTTTTAAAATTGTTTTGAATTAATTAATTAGAATTTGCATAGAATAGAGGCATTCGTCCGAAGGTTCGGACTATTGCCAATGATTATTCTAGTGTGCGTTTGTCTGGCTATTTGTTTTTAAAATCAAAACAACAACAGATTGAACTGTTCAGTTTTGTGAGCCACACTGCTTTCTTCTTCTTTCAACTGGGGATGTTCTTCTACCCCCACTCTCAGCGGTCCTGATCATTAGCACACAGGGTGCATGTTATGGGTACGTGTCATCCATACCATCGGCCAATGCGGCCAGTTCTTCCGAAGGATGGTGACAGGATGAACGCAAGATGTTAAATGTGTGATTGCGCACAGGACCTCGGTTTATTGTCTCACAGAGAAATCTGTTAGAAAATGAAGTCAAACGGCACTTGTGTGGAAAAAAATGGAGTCAGGATCAATAGTAAGTCCAAGTGTAAGAGTTCCCCCTCACCCAGACGGCTCTACGAGTCTCGAGCCAGCGATCCGAGTACTATGAGTCCGATGCCAGAACCCACTTAGCTATTCCGGCCCCGTGAGACAAACACGTCATGCTGATCATGACTAGCACGTGCGGCCATCATCCTTATCTTGTCATGTGATGCCGTCTGGTCTCGCTTAGAGTAGCAGTGTAGGGGGTTGCCAGTCCCTGGCGCAGGGTAAAGTAGAAGAAGCATCTGTCTTCTTTGCTGTTAGTATTGTTCTTGGGCGACCATAGACACTGTCACTATTAGTGTACTTTACTCGGCCCAGAGGATGGCACCTGGTTCGTAGTCAGACGTTGCG
>JADBJO010003519.1:130000-137500 GCA_016801955.1 Conus betulinus
GGTAGCGCCCCAGACTCCCGACTTGGAGGTGGTGGGTTTGATTCCTATCAGAGCCATTTATTTGTGGGAGTTTCTGCCCACACCAGCTCCTGAGCTGAGTTTGCTGTGAGCTCAACTGGAAAGACCGCGACCACAAAGTCGAGTTTCATCTACCAAGGTTATGCGTCTCTGAAAGTGTTGCACAAATTTCCTGAACAACGCTGCAGGTGTCTGTATCTCTCGGGCCTGATTGATGCCAGGATGTATTATGAAAGTAAGCGTTGGGTGCAGCCCTGTCACGCAGAATGGAACGTCCTTGTATCATTTTCATCATCGGCATCCTCATCCTCATCCTCATCCTCATCGATCGCATTCTTTGACCGTTAATACCCTGCTATCACGATGATCCCTTTTTCAATATCTTCTCCACATTTAAACCTTTGGTGCGAATCTTTCGGGATCACCGGTATCGGCAAATGTATGGGAACTGTCGTAAGACGGACGTGGTAACACCTTCTGGAAGGAAAGCTCACTGACGTTGACACTGCGATTAAGCAATTGTTGTCGTCAGTGGGGAGGCTTGGTAAATATTTCTCTGCGCACGCTGGATCAGAACAGGTACCATATTACACCATCGAAGTGACTCGACTACGGTGCGATGTCTCCTCCGGCGGGTTGCCTCGCTACGAACTGACGTGGACTGCACCCTGTGTATCGTCCCTGACTGTAATTGGACAAGCCAGGCTGTAAACTATGGACGAAGAGTCGGAATGAGCGGCGTGGATACGATGCCACTGAGGTGCTAGCAAGATAACAGAAAAAAAGGTTAAAAAGATAGTTTCAGCCTAAGACATCCGTAGAATCGTGTAGAACCATTGTGTGGATGTGCTGAGGATAATGAACAGTATTCTATTGTTTGATATGATGTTTAAAAAACGTGAGAGAGGCATGTAATGTCTTCAAGCTAGAATAAGTGAAAAACAGGCTCCCCTAGTGTATTGTCGTCAGAGGACAGATCCTTTGGACAGTCTGTTGCAAATTTAATTACAGAACTCAAAGCTGCAAATTTAATTATAGAACTTAAAGTTTGCAAATGTAATTACAGAACTCAAAGTTGACAGGAAAGGATAAATGTTTGAGCTATTGTAAACAGACTTGTTTAATTCGCATATTTCGGGTGGTTGAATTGTCATGATTTTTTTTTATCAACAATATAAATGTGTACGGCACGATGTTCGTCTTGAAGGTTCAGTTACTCTAATCCCTTTTCTCACATCTCTCTGTACGACTGAGAATGTTTCCTGTAATTTACCAGACAGATAATTTGTTAACGACAAATTTTCATTTTGCTGTTTTGTTATTACTTCCATCCACTTGTCACAAGATCATTTTGGCAATAACAATGTTCCAAAAGTGTCAAGCGTCAAAGTGTCTCTCTTCTGTCCTCTTCTCTCTTCACACACACACACACACACACACACACACACACACACACACACACACACACACACACACAGAGAGAGAGAGAGAGAGAGAGAGAGAGAGAGAGAGAGAGAGTCCTCCTTTCTCTCCAGTTATAGTTTCTGTTAGTTACCTGCAACTGTCACTTTTCAACCATCACACAGCAGCCATGACATGAAAACAGTCACACGACAGATATCCAACAAAAAAAAACTTAGAACAACCAGCACACATCCACAGCCATCACAAAACAGCCATCACACAGCAACCGTCACACATAAACAGCCGATACGTTACAACCATCACACAACCATAACACAACAACCATACCACGACGACCATCACACGACAACTATCTCATAACAACCATCACACAACAACCATCACACGACAACCATCACACGACAACCATCTCATAACAAACCATCACACGACACACCACACGACAACACCACAACAGCACACGACACACCACCCATCATCATCTAACAACCATCACACGACAACCATCACATGACAACCATCGCAAGATAACCATCTCATAACAAACATCACGCGACAACCATCTCATAACAGCCATTACGCGACAACAACCATCTCATAATAACAACCATCACACGACAACCATCTCATAACAACCATCACACAACAACCATCTCATAACAACCATCACACAACCATCTCACAACAACGATCACACGACAACCGTCACACGACAACCATCATAATAACAACGATCACACGACAACCATCTCAGAACAACGATCACACGACAACATCACACAACAACCATTACACAACAACGATCACACAACAACCATCACACAACTACCACCACATAACAAACATCACGTAACAAACATCACACAGCAACCTTCACACAACAACAGCTCACGACACCATTTACACAACAACCATCACACGAAAACCATCACACAAGCATCACACAACATTATCACACAACAACCATCACACGAAAACCATCACACAAGCATCACACAACATTATCACACAACAGCCATCATACGAAAACCATTAAACAAACATCACACAACAAACATCACACACAACCATCGCACAACAATCACCACATAACAACCACTACACAACAACAACCACACATACACGTATCGTCAACAAAAGTCACAACACAGACACCACACAACCACCATAACGAAAACCACGACCACAATACAACCACCACATAACAACCACCGCACAACACACAAGTCGAAACCGTTTGGCCTGAGGTGCGAAACGGATTAAGCTGTCCATAATCCATTGCCCTGTCACTCACACCAGAGCGCCCACTGCAGAGCTCGATGCGGATCAATTACTGCATAACACGGTCAGAGATTTAGGGACAAGAGCAAGTAACAGGCGTTCATTCAGCTTTGAGATTGATTGTATTCGTTCGATCTGGCTCCATGCGAACATGGCGCTTTGATTTTTACTCATCGATGCTGACTTTGAAGTTTTAGTCTCAAATGAACTAAAAAAAAAAAAAAAAAATGGAGAAAAAAATATTCTGTAGAGAAGTGCGCTAGCTTAATTCATGGAATCTGACAGCCTTAGGTATCATTTATACACGAAAATGTACATGATGTGTCTCGCGTGTTCACGATAACTGTTTAAGTAGATGAAACTAATCGACCAGTTTCGGCGCTGGTTGTGGTCATTTTCTCATGTACGATCAGCCAGTCCATACGCTGAGACATAAATGTTCTAGCAATGTTGAATTTTAGGGTCAGTGTTGATGTCTGTGAATAAAAGCCACTGTCCAAGATGAATGAATCCCTTCAACTGATGATGAATCCCTGGATAAGTGTGTCCCTTTACACGATGAAGTGTCGTTGGGTGAATGGATCCGTCCATACAATAAAGTGTCTCGGAGTAAATGTGTCCCTTCATACAATAACACGTCTCTGGGTGAACCTCTGTATAAGTCGGAGTGTCTCAAGATCAAATATCTGCTCATATGTTAAAGTGTTCCGTAATCAATGTATCCTTTACATAGTATAAGTGTATCACATTACACAATAAAGTATCCAGAATAAATGTAGAATATTTTTTCCTTCACACATAAGAGTCCAAGACAAATTTATGTCTTCATACATGTGTAATAAAGTGTAAACCTTCATATAATATAGTATCCAGGAGAAATTTATCCCTTCACACGTGGTGTTCAGGGTGAATGTATGCCCACAGATAATAAAGCGTCTAAGACGAATATATTTATCACACAAGAAAGAGTATCAGGATAAACGTATCCCTACATACGATAAGGTGTCCCAGTATAAATGTATCCCTTCACACAGTAGAGTATCCATGGATAAATATATCCCAGCACAAAATATGAAAACGTATCCCTGCATAAATGTATCCGCCAACACGATAAAGTGTTCCCGTAATAAATATATCCCTCCACACGATAGAATGCTCTCGGATAGATGTTTATCTTCGCACAACAAAATATCTCAAAGTAAATGTACCACGTCTGTTACATTGTTCCTGAACGAGTGTACCCTTCCATAAAAATGAAGTGTCCCAGAATGACAATATCCCTTTACATGATGAAGCGTCCCAGGATAAAGTTTTCCTTTGCAGAATAAGATTTCCCTGGATAATCTATTCCAGGATCAATACATTCCTTCATTTAGTAAAATAACTCTGAATAAATGCATCACCTCACACGATGGGTTCCCTTGAATGTGTGTATTCCTTAACAAGTATAGTATCACAGGATAAAGTGTCCCAGGTACATAGATCCTTTCTACTCGCTGAAATGTCACAGGATAATGTCATATCTTCACACAGTAAAATGTCCCTAGATAATTATATCCTTCCACATGAGAACCTTTCCTCCTGGGATAAATGTATCCTTTCCCATAATAAAGTGTCTCCAGATAAATGTGTGCGCCCTCATGATAAATTGTCACACAATAAATGTACTTCATCGTATGACTAAGCGTTCCTGAATAAACGTACTCTTCCATATGATAAAGTGGCTATAGTTGAATGTATTCCCTCTCATGGTAAACTGTTCACGAATAAATGTATCCTTCTACACAATAAAAAACAAATAAACAAACAAAAACAAACTCCACTATAATCATATCTCTTAACAGAATGAGGCCTCTGTGAAAAAATGTATTCTTCCACAAGGTAAAGTGTCCCAGGATAAATGTATCCCTTCCCATGATGAAATGCCCGTGGGTAAGTGTGTCCCCACACAAGATAATATGTCTCAAAATAAACGTATTCCTTCACAAAAAAAAAAAAAATTACAGATCCATGTAACACGTATTCTTTTATAAAATGAAGTGTCCCGGGACAGATTACCCCCTTTTCACAAATAAGTGTTTATGGATAAATATATCTCTTCCAGAGTAAACTGTCTCTGCATGAATTTATTATTCTGCACATTAAAAGGTCTCAGAGTAATTGTATCTCTTCACAAAATGAAGCTTCCGTAAATAACCCTATCCCTTCATACCATAAAATGTCTGAAGATAAATGTCTCCTTTTACAGAATAAAGTATTTCTAGACAAGTGCATCCCGTTTACTAGATAAAAGGAAAAAACATATCCTTCCGTGGAATAAAATGTCTTAGAATAGATGCATCCCTTTACACATAAAATGTCTCAGGATAAGATCATTCCTGCATACCATAAATTGTCCCAGGATAAACGTATCCATTCACACGAGAAATTATCCCAGGACAAAATTGTACATGATAAAGTATCCCCAAACTCAAGACCAGTGAGGTGTTTTCCAAATCACACGAACATCTCCCCTAATCAAATAATAATCATGATATTAGTCAAGACTAGTAAAATATTTTAGGTTCATCCCTGGTTCCATGTGTCCAGGTTTGATGTGTCGAAGAACCAACTAAGAACAAATCAATGGACACAGGCGCAAGCCTGATTTCCTTGACGGACATAAACATCAATGCGACAAACCAAACCATAGTTCGTGTCTTATCTTCAGACAGAGCGGTACCACCATTACCTAGGGGCAGTGGATAACCTGATTAACTCCGATTTATTGAACACCTGAAGGAAATATCTCAGCGGAAACCGACAGACCGATCACCCAACTAGGCCTAATCAGTCAGAAGACGGACACGGCTCACACACTGGGCTCTCGGCCAATGGAGTCACGGTGCCTACCAAGCCGCGAGTTTGTCTGAGCCAGGCCTAGGATCACCGCTGGCACCAGAGAAGGCAAGGCAAAGACAGCGTCTGGAACCGATTAACAAGGTGTACGTACGTACAGCATTGGAATGGAAAGGGGAAAGTTTGCGAACGGCAGCCTTACACGGTAGACCTGATCCCTTGTGAGTGGCTTACAACAACAAAGAAATCATATACTGACTGCTTCGGGTTCGGGGGGTTGGGCGGGAAGGGGGTAGGGGTGGGGGTTTGGTGGGTGAGGGGATTACCCATCGGTGCTTCCATGAGTTGATTAATTCCGGGTTAAGGGTCGGTTAGCAAAGTAGAAACTGGTCATGGTTGGGTCAGAAGGGTTTTCCTTTTAATCTTTGGTATTATTCTTCAAACAGGCTTTGTCAACACACGTTCAGATCGCAGGTATGGAGAATAAATAAACCAACAAATCTCTCTTTTTAATAAGAGAGAGAGAGAGAGAGAGAGAGAGAGAGAGAGAGAGAGAGAGAGAGAGAGAGAGAGAGAGAGAGAGAGAGAGAGAGCATGCCTCTTATTTTTAGAATAAGGCTGAAGGATGTGAAAAAAGATCAAATACACGCAGCTTGAAAAAAAGTTATTGCATACAATACTGGCATGTCCACACGGAAACAGTATATTATCCTGCAACACGCAGGTACATTTCTAAATGGTAACAATACATTTCAAATGTTAACATGATAGAAAAGGAAGAGACAAGGAGGTAGTAACGGAGAAGAGAGAGAGAGAGAGAGAGAGAGAGAGAGAGAGAGAGACAGAGACAGACAGACAGACAGACAGACAGACAAACAGACAGAAAAGCAGACAGACAGACAGACAGACAGGAAATGAGAAAGAAGGGAGAAACAGACACGAAGTGAGAGAGAGAGGGGTTTGGGAAAACATACATGGCAGCATTAGGAAATCCTTCCATCAATCGTAAAATCATATGTAAATATTTACACATTTGAATATCTTTAAATGTAATTTCGCAAGAAATCACCAGTGTAGGAAAGCCCAGATTTTAATAGGTAATATTCTACGAAGAGGTCGCACGGTTTTATACGCACGGTGATTTTGATTAAACGTGGATTTCTATGACAGAAAAGATACACAACCCAAAAGAATTTTGATAATGAAACATACTTTGCTCCATCTCAGTTGACTTTAACAGGAGAATGTCTCAGTTCCAGTGTTTGAATATGATAATGCTGAACGTTTTGACAATACTGATTTTTAAAACACATCTATGAAATTTAAGCAATGGTATTAGAGACTAATCACATACCGAATACCAAACTATGGATGTGTGATGAATATATGAGATTAGATGTAAGCATGAAAAGAAATATTCATCGAGAATAGCTCTCGGATAACTGATAAATCTTTTCTAAGACTGGTTTACATAGCATTCGAATTTTCCCCCACTGATATAGATGAAAGGTGTTGTCGCTTTTGGCCAGTGGTTATCATCACATATTTCGTTTTTGAGGCTTATAGATTCATATGTTATAATTCAGCCAGGAAGAAGAACATGAACGAATGAAAACAAACCAAAAAAAGTCAAATCAAGCGGTATGGACGCGTGTTGAATCTGGCAGCAATGGCTGGGGCTGCAGATTTACAACTGCCATCCAAGGAGAGTCCCTGTGGTCAAAAATGGTTAAAGCGTTTGCCTGCGGAGTTGACGGTCTTGACTTCGATCCACTCGGATTTTTACGGCTTGAAAACTCTCTCTGACCACTCAAGCAGTAAAAAGTTGCCGGACTCAGGAAAATAAAGCGGTGGAAGGAAAAGTGTGGGCTCCGCTTTCCTTAATGCTCTGCCCTAGACACAATGAACTTGCAACAGTTCACTGCCCTCCGACCGTTA
>JADBJO010003519.1:150000-157500 GCA_016801955.1 Conus betulinus
AGACATCCAGAATAAGGCTTTATAAGTCTGCATACATTTTGTATGGATCGCAAAGACATCCAGAATAAGGCTTTATAAGTCTGCATACATTTTGTATGGATCACAAAGACATCCAGAATAAGGCTTATAAGTCTGCATACATTCTGTACGGATGACAGAGACATGCAGAATAACGCTTTATAACTCTGCATACATTTTGTATGGATCACAAAGACATGCAGAATAACGCTTTATAACTCTGCATACATTTTGCATGGATCACAGAGACATGCAGGATAAGGCTTTATAACTCTGCATACATTTTGTATGGATTACAGAGACATGCAGGGAAGGCTTTATAACTCTGCATACATTTTGTATGGATTTCAGAGACATGCAGGGATAAGGCTTTATAACTCTGCATACATTTTGTATGGATTTCAGAGACATGCAGGATAAGGCTTTATAATTCTGCATACATTTTGTATGGATTACAGAGACATGCAGGATAAGGCTTTTTATTACTCAGTAGATATGTTTTGTGGATCACAGGGACAACCAAACTAAGATTATTTGTATACATGTTGAATACATGACAGACGCAACTAGGCAGGATAAAGCTTTATAATCTTATCTCTGTGCACGTTATATGGATCACAGGGGCACCCAGGATTAGTCTTTATAACTCTGCATACATATTATGTTGATCACAGACATCCAGAATACGTCTTTATAACGCTGCATACATGTAGTATGGATCACAGATGTATCTAAAATAAGGATTTATAACTATGTAACTATCTCATATGAATCACAGTGGCAACCGAGATAAGGATGTATGAGTCTGTATACACATTGTATGGATTACAGGAACGTTCAGGACTAGGGCTTTATAACTCTGTGTACATGTTGTTTGGATCACAGGGATACCCAGAATAAGTGTTTACGATTCGGTATGTAGTTATATGGATTACAAAGACATCCAGGTTAAGGCTTTATAACTCTGTACACATGTTATATGAATCTCACAGACATCCAGTGTCACTCTTCACAACTCTGTATTCATGTTGTATGAGTTTGCAGAAACATGTAGAATGAGTCTTTACGACTCTGTATTCATGTTGTGTGAAGCACGGAGACATCCAGAATACGTCTTTGTAATTCTGTATCCATGGTGTACGGATTATAGATGTGTCTAAAACAAGGATTTATGACTGAGTAAATATCTTATATGAATCACAGTGACATCCGGGATGAGAATATATAACTCTGTGTGCATGTCGTATGGATTACATGGATACCCAGGATTAGTCTTTACGATTTGGTATGTAAGTTGTAAGGGGGACAGAGATATCCTGGTTGTTTTTATAACTCTGTACCCTCGATGTATGGGCAGCAGCAGGATAATTCTTTATAACTCTGTATACACATTGTATGGATCGTAGGTACATCCAGTATAAGGGCTTTACAACTCTGTACACATGTTGTATTAATTATGTTGACATCCAGGAATAGTTTTCACAACTCTGTATACGTGCTGAATGGTTGACGAGAACATCCAGGCACTGTATATATGCAGAATAACTGACAGGGTCATCCAGGTTCTGTACACGTGCTGTACAGAGACATCCAGGCTCTGTATACATGCAGTACGGCTGACCGGGACATCCAGGCTCTGTATACATACTGTATGTGCTGACAGAGACATCCAGGCACTGTATACATGCTATATAGTTGACCGGGACATCCAGGCTCTGTGTACATGCTGTATATGCTGACAGAGAGACACCAGGCTCTGTATACATGCTATATGATTGACCGGGACATCTAGGCTCTGTATACATGCTATATGGTTGACAGGGAAATCCAGGCTCTATATACATGCTATATGGTTGACAGGGACATCCAGGCTCTGTATACATGCTGTATGTGCTGACAGGGACATCCAGGCTCTGTATGCATACTGTATGTGCTGACAGGGACATCCAGGACAAGTTCAAGCTGAAGCTGACGCAGGATGCCAAGGAGCAGATCACCCGCAGCACCAGCAACATGGGCCTCAGCCACACCATCTTCCTGCGCACCCAGTACGACGTACTCAGGCGTCTCCGTGCCTACTGGTTGCCGCGCTACCTCATGCACTACGGCCGCACCAACACTTTCGAGTGAGTCGGCGGCCGCTTCGTCTGGTCTGTCTGTCTGTCTGTCTGTCTGTCTGTCTGTCTGTCTCCGTCCGTCCGTCCGTCCGTCCGTCCGTCCGTCCGTCCGTCCGTCCGTCTGTCTGTCTGTCTGTCTGTCTGTCTGTCTCTCTCTCTCTCTCTCTCTCTCTCTCTCTCTCTCTCTCTCTCTCTCTCTCTCTCTCTCTCTCCCCTCGACCTCACCCTTGCCCCTAAGTGTTCTCTCTCCGTGTTTAAGTTGTCTTTGCTGCTATCCAGTCGAAATGAGTATGTGATTTTAAGAGACCGTTATGTAGTCAAACGTACTGGAAGAAATGATAATTTTAAACAATTGTAACAATTGTTACGCGATATCATGATGTTTATGCTTCCTTTGGTATGAGCTATAGCCCAAGAAATCTGTCTGTCTGTCTGTCTGTCTGTCTGTCTGTCTGTCTGTCTGTCTCTCTCTCTCTCTCTCTCTCTCTCTCTCTCTCTCTCTCTCTCTCTCCCCCCCCCCCACCTCTCTCTCTCTCTCTCTCTCTCTCTCTCTCTCTCTCTCTAGTGACATAAAAGCTGCCAAATATTCTCTTCTCAAAATAATATTAAAGAGCAAAAAACCTCTGCCGGTTCTTATTCTCAGACTGATTCTTTCAATCAAATCCGCACTTTTGTTTCCCTTTCTATTGTAAATGCCGCATAGTTTTTGTATCCAGGCAAACTGCGTGACTAAAGAAAAATTTGCGTTGATCTTTACGACGGTGAAAGTGATAACATTGATTCAACGACGGCCATGATCATGAAAACAAGGACAACGGCGGCGGCGACGATCTATGACGACTGCTGACCCTACTGCTGCATTGATAATGGTGTTGGCGGTGGTGGTAATACGGTGGTTACAATAATGATGATGAACAGTGATGATGATCATGACGACGACGACGAGGACGACGATGATGTTGATAATGCTAGTGATGATAAAGAGAAGAAAAGAAGAAGAAGAAGAAGAAGAAGAAGAAGAAGAAGAAGATGATGATGATGATGATGATGATGATGATGACCATGATGATGATGATGACGACGACAATGATGCTTCTTACGACAACGACGACGACGTCGACGATGACGAGGGACGATGTGACTGCTAAAGAGGAGGAGAAGGATAATGAACGATTAAAATGATAATGAACGATGGTAATTAATGATAAAGAGGAGGAGAAGGATAACGAACGATTAAGAGGACAATGAACGATGATATTTAATGACAAAGAGGAGGAGAAGGATGATGAACGATGAAACGACGACAATGAACGATGACAATTCCCGCAGCGTGGAGGCCAAGCCAGTGCCAGTGGCAGTGCCGGAGCCGTTGACGGTGCGGGAGATGAAGGCAGTCCGCCCCATCCGCAGCCAGCCCGCCATCTTCCCCACCATCTCCCTCGTCCACTCCATGCCCGTGCTGCCAGAGGAGGCCCGCAACTTCTCCTTCTCACAGGTAACAGGGCGGGGAACTGAAGAGACAGGCACATCTTCTCCCAGGTATAAGGTAACAGGTATTTCTACTTCTCTCTGGTAACAGTACGTCGAACTAAAGTAACAGGCACTTCTCCTAGGTAAAAGTAACAGGTATTTCTCCCGGGTAAAATAACAGGCACTTCTCGCAGGTAAAAGTAACAGACATTTCTCCCAAGTAAAGTAACAGGCACTTCTCCTAGGTAAAAAGTAACAGGCATTTCTCTAAGGTAAAAGTAACAGGCATTTCTCCCAGATAAAGGTAACAGGCATTTCTCTAAGGTAAAAGTAACAGGCATTTCTCGCAGGTAAAAGTAGCAGGCACTTCTCCCAGATGGAAGTTACAGGCACTTCTCCCAGCTAAAGTAACAGGCACATCTCTCAAGTAAAAGTAACAGGTATTTCTCATTCTCCTTGGTAACAGGACGTGGAACAAAAGTAACAGGCACTTCTTGTCCCAGGTAAAAGTAACAGGTACTTCTTGTCCCAGATAAAAGTAATAAGCAGTTCTCCTTCTCCCTGGTAAAAGGGTGTGGAACAAAAGTAACAGGCACTTCTTCTCCCAGGTGAAAGTAACAGGCACTTCTCCTTCTCTGTGGTAACTGGGCGTGGAAGTAACATGTGAAATGATCGACAAAAAAACATCAGGGACCATAATAGAGGAGATCGCCTACTACAGCAAGCGTTTGTGTGACCTTGCGAAAGAGATCGTTACCACAGGCGTCGAGATTCTGTACTTCTGCGTGAAGTTTGCAGTATTGAGTATATCAATCGTCTTGCAGACGCGATTGTGTGACAGATTTTGAAGAGTCATCCCGCGTCTATTCAAAACTACGCTCCGATTGGTCAGTATGAATAGTCTGTTCCGATTGGCTAATAATTCAGACACTCCAAAGATTGAGGCTTCTTTAGCAGACGACACATTATGCTACAAGTCTTCCGCATCAGTGCGTCTGTCCACTCATCATAACTTCGTTTGTTTGATGTTTCATAGAAAGAAAGGTGGTATTTGTTCATCGCCGTCTGAGTCTGCAACAAAGAATGACTCAGCAGCAAGAACCCCAAGGCAGGTTTCAATCAACCATAGCACTTCTTGATTTCACTTGTAAGAAGTCGATATTCTGAGAACCGGAAGTAAATTTCATTATGTATGCCAGCTGACGGCTGTTCTGAATATATTGAATGCTTAATGGACCATCATTCAAACCCAACACCTTACCCCCATCTCCCATCCTGTTCCCTTCCAGTATCCTAGGTTAGTGTGGAGAGATGAGGGTGGAGAAGGGTGGGAAAGATAGAGGTTTGCACCGCTGGCTTTTTCCTCGTTCTGGTTGGCTGTGACTAGTCTTCCACATCTAATTCATAGTTCATTGGCTGTGGAGCGCAACAGGTGAATGCTGCCAGTTTTCTTTCTACCAATCCCAAGGAGGGTTACAGACTTTGGCGTTTCATGTATCCCGACTTGTGTATTTATTTCATGAAGAAAAGAGACACAGTTGAAAACGTCTTAGCCTGGCACATCAAAATTCATAAGGACAAAACAGCACTGATGAAAAACAAAGTCGAAGTATAAACAATTTAGTTTCTGTTTCAGCTTCTTTCCTTTTTTTTTTTTAATCCACTTCATTTTTCGATATAAACAAAATAAATGTTGTCTTTCAGTACCACAAGTCAAAAAGGAAATATTTTCTAGTTATGTTCAAATATTATATCCTCCCCACCAGACGCCAAAAAGGATAACCGTTGGCAGAAGAACCGTCGAAATTTTTACTATCAGGGTTAGCAGACACGGAAAGAAGATCGCTCGTGTCGTTGATTTTCTCATTTATTTTTCTGACTGGCTGTGAATTTAATTTGTTTTTACCCCTGACATGTACAGAGCGTTTTGATCGGTTGTTTTTGTTCACAGACGCGGGGCGCGGAGGGTCAGGGTTTGCGACGGGCCACGTCCAGTATGTCCATAATGTCTGCTCGCTCCCTCAGGTCCGGCCGAAACGCCTGGCTCAGGAGGTCGATCACCTCAGCCACCCTCAGGTAGGTTGGCTCTGATGCTGCATGACTATGTCAGTGTGGCAGGTTGTAAGTCAGTCTTCAGCCTGCCTGACCTGCACCCTCCGGTAGGCCTAACTCGTGTCACCGTGTAGACTGGTGGGTTTCAAGATTCAAGATTCATTTAAGCACACACACGCGCGCGTGCGCGCGCGCACACACACACACACACACACACACACACACACACACACACACACACACACACACACACACGCACGCACGCACGCACGCACGCACGCACGCACGCACGCACGCACGCACGCACGCACGCACGCACACACACACACACCTCATTGAGGTTGCATGGAAGAAAACAAAACAAACAAAAAAGAGAAGGCAGGCAAACAACTATAACAACTGCACGTGCAGTAATTATCATATAATTCGTCAAATAACAGTGAAGACAGTGACACACTCTGTCACGACAATGTTCTCTGAAACTAATGTGCTTTTTAAAACTGAGAAAACGAGGAAAAATCAGTGGCTCAGTGGCTCTGAGTGAATTATCTTTACACATTTGATTAAGTTGAATGATTTTTATTTAAATTACTGTAGAATACAATTTCCAATAGAAGGCCTTTCCCAACCAGTGGTGTTCAGAGTGTCCACACTCCTCACATTTACCCCGATCAAAACCTGGTTTATGAACGACCTGCCCTCACAAAACTCAGTAACAGCAGCATAAATTCCATTAACTGTGCTGTGTATTCACTTTCTTAGACCCATTGCCCCCCAAAGGAGCACAGGTCAAGGACGACAATTCCCCAGCGAGTATGATTCTAGCAACTGTGCTTCCTGCCTATGCCCAGTTGGTTCCCTTCCTTTTCAGCCCTGCCTCAGTGTCTTTTTTTCCAGCTGTTTCTAGATCACCCCCTCTTCCTTCTTCTCAACGGGCTACAGGTCAGATCCTGACTGGTGATGTTCGTTGCTGGCTTCCTTAGAGTGTGTTCTGTCCCACCCACGTCCTCCTCAGGATCTGTGTGAGGTCTGGCTGTCTTCTTAGCCTTACAGTTTCAGGACGAGTCTCACTGCCAGGAATACTTACTCACAAAGTACTCCGCCCAGGTCTGCAGAATTTATCGCTGATGGTTCTTTAACAGTACTTTTTTTGTTGTTGTTTTATGGAATGAGTCGTTGGCCCTTGCACGACCTGGTACACCGCTTTGTCTGGCCTCTACACCACGCAGACCCGTTCCGCTTGGTTGAAACTACCAGGAACACAAGACTCCCGCCGACTTAGCCCTGGGGCACACAAGTTGTTCCACCATATCAGGGCAGCTGTACTGACGGATCTATACGGAGAAGGATGACTTTTAATATGTTGAGAGGTTTCTGTTATTTAGAGTCGAAAGCAGGGAGCAGCGAAGCATCCCTCGTTAGCATTTGGTGTGAATTTTGGTTAAAACTTATGTAGACCTAGACAAGTTCTGAACTGAGATTTAAGAGTTAACAGATTCAGACCGTACTATACGGGTAGTCTGGGGGGGGGAGAGAGAGAGAGAGAGAGAGAGAGAGAGAGAGGAGAAGGAGGGAGAGAGAGACAGACAGACAGACAGACAGAGAGGCAGGCAAACAGACAAACAAAAACAGAGACAGACAGACAGACAGACAGAGAGCCGTCCTCCAAAGACAGGCATTGTCTGATATGTGCGCAGGTCCTCCAAGGACCGGTTCCTACTGTCCCTGGCCCAGGACAGAGTGGGCAGGGGGCCCCTTCCAGCGCTACCTCTCCAAGTAAGTCTGGAACTCTGGGTCTGTGTGTGTACCTTGACCCTAATGGCCGATAACCAGCCAGTTGTCG